>JAPYZN010001200.1:0-18197 GCA_030522865.1 Psyttalia lounsburyi
GAGATGGAATTTTTTAATTATTTTTCCCGAATTCCTGAGAAAAAATACATTGGAAGTACATGGTCAAAAGTTGTCGCCCCGGTTATCGGAATCGTCCCAAGAGCCTTGAAACCAAACATTGGATATGAAAGTCATATGATGGTTAGATGGGGACGTAGTTAACGAAATTTTAGTTTACATTTGATGTGATCGATATTGATAACTCACAGATTATGATAGATATCGTTCAACAATAAATAATTAAATTAGATAACCCATTATCTGGAATTTTTAGAGCTGTTCTCAATTGACTGATCACTCCCTGGACGTCATAAAATTGAACTGCAAGACTCTGCAGTACCTCGACGCTCGTTCTTGTAGAGGCATCTCCTCCGCCGGCATCGAGAGCCTTGCCCACCTCCTCCACGTCAAATACTCGGATCAATCGGAAATTCTGGGCCCCCGAGACGCTCCCACCCCTCCTCTACTGCGTAGATAATCCATCGCTCGGATTTTCACATTAAAATTACGTCTGAGGGAGCATTGAGAACAATCGGGAAAAGACTTGGATAACATTGAATAATTAAATAAACTTGTGTCATCACTTATTAACTGTATTTACACATAAATTTAACAGTGTTGACATTTTTTACATGTTTTTTACGTCAGTATTCATCAATGACTGTATTTAAAAGTCGTTATTTAGTTCTAGTGTCTCTTCACTTTCACTTTACCCCGGCCAATTTTCATGAATCGCCGGAAAATTTAGAGTTTGAATACAACAGCCTCTGTATAGTTGATATTCAGTGAAAAACTAAAACTTGGAAATGATTTCTACAATAATTTCAATCCCTATAAGAACAGAATCGATGTATCATTTTTACAGAATTAATTAATTCAGTTTCTAACATCTATTACATCGAAAATGTGATGATAATGTTCGCTACCATGTGTCAAATATTATAGCTATTTCTGTTGAAATAATTATTTACAATCGAGGGGGTCAGGATAGGACGTAGTTAGACAATTAAAAATAATGAAATTTCTGATGAAACGAAAGAGAATAATAGTTCTCAATGATTTTTTAACCTTTTAGAAGCGCTTGTCTTCTGGATATAAAAAAGTACCAAAGACTTGTCATTATTTTTAATTAACTCTACTTCAATCTTATTTAATACGCCCTACGTTTCATTTATTTATTTCAATCATCTACTGAACTTATGACAATTAACACATTTGATTCTTTGCGTTCGTTAAAATAATTCAAAACTGCAGGCTTAATACTAAGTTATCGTGAAAAAAAGATCATAATAGTAAACAGCACCATAACGAGAATAAACCGTGAATTCTAATAGTTAATTGAACAAATTCTCTGACAATATAGATTGTGAATGTTTAGGTTGTGTTTTTCTGTATTCACAATTCATTCAGAATGAAAAATATATTTTTCCTATTAAAACATTGTTTTTTTTTTAAATTCATTCGATGTAATTGATAAAAATAGCTTGTCTTTGATATTATGCATTGTTTTTCTTCTGAATTTAATTGTGAAATTAAACCAAACGACTATTTATTAAGACGACTATTTATTTATTAGCTCTATGAGGACCTAGTAGGCCTCTATAAAATCCTCAAAAGGTATATGAGGCCTTAGTAATCCTCTATTAGGGCTTCGTAGGGCTATATAAGCCCCCAAAGTCTTTATGAAGGCCCAGAAGACCTCTGTGAGGCCCTATAAAACTTTTGTTGCCCTCAAAATTTGAAAAAATCGCCAAAATTTAGAAAAAACTGGGAAAAAATTAAAAAATGTTAAAACTGTTAATTCTCTATTGTATTGAATCCGAATATGTATTAACATTAGTTCCTCAACAATATAACTTATAATTTTTTGCTGTTTGTTTTTGATGTTTTGTTTCATTATGAAAAATATATTTTTCTAACTGAAAGTTTTGTTTTTATTTCATTTAATGAAACCGCAAAAAATAACTTGCACTCAATATTAAATGATCTTCCTCTTCCAATCTTGCTTTCTGAATTTTATTGTGAAATCAGACCAAATGATTATTTAGCATTAGTATAAAAAAAACGCAGATACCTTTTATCCCAATAGAAAAAAAAATGATCTTAACAAACGAATGATTTTTATCTCTCGATGAATAGTCATAGATTTATTCATTAAATTATGAGAGTTGAATGCAGTTTAAACGCATTTAAAAAAGTTACCCACACCTCTAATCAAACTATTCTCAGAACTTAATCAAATTTAATTGATTATTAAGTATTTGTGGGAGATAAAAAATAAAGACAGAAGTTGATAAAATCTTTCACTATCTGTATTTACTCCTCGATCAATGTCTGGGAATTGCCCAGACTATTTACAACGTCGAATTGAAAATGGCGTTCACTTCCACAAATTCTGAAAACTTTTCATACTTCCAAAATGTAATAGTATAAAATACACGCACGTGCAAGGTAAAAATCATTATTTTTGTTTGACGTTTTGAAACTGATTATAATTTAAAAATATTGATTTGAAGAATTTAAACTGCCTTTCATCTATCATCGCATGTTTACAGTATTCTTGGTGAGTATGTGCCTATTATTAATTAATTCATTCATTTATGAATTGGTGATACTAATGGACTCAACTTCATTTAAAAATCATTATCTTCAGTATGTTTTTTTTTTAAATAGTTTTCAAGATTTCAAAATTTTTATTCATCGCCTAGTTTATCCAGATGTTTTCCAAGGCTAAAATGACAGAAAAATGTATAATTTATTCATTTATTTACGTATTTCTAATTGCAATAATGCTTTAATGATTTCTTTTCATTTTATCGAATAATATAACAAATTTACTGATAAATCAGAATGAGGTGATGAGTTGAAAATAGGAGAGACTGGTAATGATGGAATTTACAACTTCGTTTTTACAAATTAATACATATTAATTATTAAAAATGCTTATTTAGTCTTAAATTTCCTTCAAGTAGTGAAATCCAATGAATTGTGAACAATTACAGATGAAGAAGTGATTATAAAATGGAAAAATGGGGAAAAAAATGCAATAACTTTTTCAAAATAATTAATAAGGCCCTAATTTTCGAAGGCAGTCCACAAAAGTCATCCAAATTTTTATTATTTTTTAGACAAACTCACCAATGACGAATAATCTACGAACTAGTAGATGAATTCCCGTTATTTTCAGCTGCCAGAGACTCGAGAAGTGATTCCTTACTGTCTCCAAGTCCCAGAGGATCGGGACTGTAGAAATTTTGAACAGAGGGTGGATTAACTGGACTGTTTATCGATTGGTTCGAAGCGCTAAAAATGTCGTCATCGAAGTCCAAAAGACTGGATGTTGGATTGTAGGCCATCAGTTCTCCACCAGTAGATCCCGAATTATCTTAAAATTGAGGTAATAAAAAATACAATTTACGAATTTCATTGGAACAATTTTCATGGCTATTAGAGTCCATCGATTGAGGATGAAATAACAAAAAAAATATGTTCGATTTTTTCAAGTTTCCGAATTAATTAAATTATGGAATCAAATATTTAATAATACTATTTTACAAATTCAAATAGTATTTTCATTGAATTTTTATTGAATGAACCCAAGCTCTGATTATCAATTAGGGAAAAGCTCATTATTTTAATAAACGAATAACTGTTATCCTTCGACGAGAGCCTAGACAATAAATCGACTCGACGAGTAATTAATTCAATAATTAATTGGCTAATTAACACAATTCTAACTCACCACAAAGATGCTCATCCTCCTCTCTATCGCGCTGAGTTGGATCCAGCTCAGGATTCATTGGAATTCCAAACGACATTGGATCGTCACCTCCAAACAGCTATCAAAATAGTAAATAAAATATTAAAAATATTAAAATGAAAACAACTCCCCAATTTGTCACCTTAAAATGTTTCAATTAGTCTAGGATTTATCAAAAGTAAAGTCTTATCCAACCAAAGAATTGTCATCATATCAAACACAAATAAATTATGATTTGTAGAAAAGGATTAAACCATTGATTCGTCGATTCAAATCCTGGGTAATGATCCTCACAGTCCTTAACTGTCTGCCAAATAGTGGTACGAGGACGACTAAACATGACTTCTTAAAAAATAAAATTAATGATGGAGACTAATCAGTAGTAGACAGTCCACATCAAATTATTAATTAATATCAGGCCAATTGTCAAGAGATTATTTAGAATATGTAGGTCAAAATTTACCTTCGAATTACCTCCATTAATTACTTCTCTTTGATTGATAATTTACTCAATAATCTTTGGTCTAAAGATTCTGTTACATTTGCGTTATTCACGATTAAATAAATTAAATAAATAACTCACTCCAAGCAATGTATTGGCGTCGATACTGTAACCTTCGCCGCGAAGTATATCGCGCAAATTATCCAGCTCATTCTGCATTGTCTCCAGATGATTATCCATCTCCTCCCTAAATTCAAAGCCAACTATCAAAAAAACGCAAACGCAAAAAACGCATGAAATACAAAACTGGGCAAAATAATATTTAAAATTTCTATGACTATTTATTAATTCGAAGTTTCAGTTTCGAAGTTTTTTTGAAAATAAGAATAAAATTTTTCAAAATAATGTTTAATAAAAATTTATAGTTTTAGCTCATCAAATATTCAAAAATTGCAATTACATTTGAAAAATTCAATCAAGAACTATGTGAAAGTTTATCGATAGTTATTTTATATAATCAATGATTATTATCAGTAATTGTATTGTCAATCCTATTGCCGAAAATGAAAAGCTTCGTAAGAACAAAAACTATTTCATTTTATATTCCATTGAAAGGAAATATTTAAAAAAACCGTTTCACTTCAGTTTCAAAAATCCAATTAAATAATTTAAATAAATAATGAAATGCTATTAATAAAATAGTGCCCAGCTCTGACGAAAAATAACGTAATTCAAAATAATTAGTATTAGTATTAGCATAGAAAATAAACAAATCCTAATAAATCCCATCCAAGGATTTATCAAGACTTATTAACATGGGTTGAGCCATCTTCACTCTAAAAATCTCATTTTTCATTGAAAAAAAAATTGCAATCAACACCTGAACGAGTCCATACAGAATAAAAATCATCAAACGTTTCAGTAAATAATTTTTCTTCTCAAATCAGCTCCAGTATTTGTTCAAACCCATGGTCCAACATGAACTTACATCGATCCTAACCTGTAGTTAGCTTCAGTCCCCGAGGGATTGACACGGCTCAACGACAAATCTTTACTTTTAGTACTTGACGAAGGATCAGTCTGATTATTCGGCTGATAGACGGTGGAATTTTGTCCCTCATCAGACTTCTTCGCTCCATTTTTCTTGACTTTCTCATCTGTCTCTGGACTTATTGCCATCTCGGGAACGATGAGAATGTCGTTGAGATCGACCTCGGGACTCTCCATTGGCTCCTCAATGTCATCAGACTCCTCACCCAAATTTGTCTTGTTGATATTGGCTGCCATTGCCGTGAGTTTGCCACTTCTCACTGTCTTCATTGGCACGGCCTTCATCTTTTGCTTCAGCTTGTTCTGTAGGAGAGCGACGGGGAGCACTGTCTCCTCGGGATTCACCTCGAGTAATAACGTTTCTTCCCTAAAAATCGAGGCAGCTGATTTTTGCTGGTCTTGATTTCGTGAATTTATTAATCTACTTAATGAGAATATTTGTCGATATTTTTTATCATTTTAGTCTGAATATTTTTAGGCGGCAAACAAAAGATGTCTAGATTATTTGGGAGAGCATGCCAATTTTTTGGGGGTCTTTAGTCATTTCAGAGTAGGGTAAAATGAACGTGTGGATGTCGATGTAGATTTTGCGAAATAAAGAAAAAAATAGACGGTAATGATGAGTGACTTAATAAATGGAATCAATTTCGGTTTTTTCAAGTGCTTTCAAGATCGAAAAATCAATTTCTTATCGCTTGAGTATCAAAATATATAGCAAACCCAGGATATCAGAAACTCAGAAACCGAATGCTGTTGGATTGAGAACTTTAGCTCCAACAGAATTTGAGAAATCCTCTAAAAGTGAAACAAATCTCGAATTAATTAATTTTTGTTTCAGTCTACGAGCCCTAGAAGGCTGGAAAATTCATTTCCCACAAGTCCTTTGAACCCAAGGAATTCCAAATGTCCTCAGGAATTTAATGCAATTGGATTTAGAGCTCTATCTCTTTTAGTTTTCGAGAAATCTTGAAAATCAACCAACGTTCATTTTACTCCACACCCCCAACTCCTAAATAATCAATAATTAACAATGAAACTTGAATAGAAAAGATGACTTTCTCCACAAATAAATTGCGAAAGGATACGCAATAATAAAGAATTGCAATAAAAATCACAAGACTATGAAATAAAAGAGGATCAAGTATGGTAAAATGGAGGTTTCCGTTTTTTTTTTTAGCTAAATAACAATTTTTTTCTGAACGTGACAAGCCCAGTCTTTCTTCAACTGCTAAAAAAAATATTAAAAATATCCATTTTGCCCCACCATCTATCAATAACAATTAATATCGATTCGTCATGCAGAATAATCAGCAACAACTGATGACTGAGAACTGCCTGCAATTATTGAATAACAATAAAACTATTAAAAATGAAAAATTATAACGGAAATAATAGAAATAAAAGAATGTATACACCACAGAATGAGAATGAGAAATAAAATGATAACCTCGGTTTTTTCCCAGCTTCCGTCGATGGTATCAGAATTTTGACAGGCATCTTGTTTTTCCTCCTGGCAATGGTCAAATAATACATTCAATAATTCAATGTTTCCTGCTAAATTCAACAATTCACTTTCGAAGATATAAACAATAACCTAAAGTCTAATTGATCCAGAGAACATTGAGAAATGTATTATTCAGTGATACAATAGAATTTGACGATCGATTGATGAACATGTTGAGATTTATTCGATCAATAATCAATTATTGACTGGAAATGTTGAATACATTCAAGTGCATCCAATTGTGCACAAGTTGGGTTTCAATATTCCATTAGAATTGCTGGAAAAGGCACTACTTGGAAACAGTGGATCTGAGTATTTTTGTCGACTGCGACTGATGATCAGTTCGAAGGCGAGTATTTAACAAAATTTATAATATTTAGGTAACAATGTTTAACAAATCAAGCGTGAGATGCGTCAATAATTGTGGGAATTTAACCACTTACTTCTTGGGTTTGTTGTTATGTTGTCTTTTGGCTGCTATCTCCTGCGCCTGGAGCATCCGTATCTCACGGTCAACTGTTTCGTCCGCAATGTGGTAAACTGTCTCGGTATTGTCATCATCAACGATTGGCTCTATTGAGGCGGGACTCTGAACTGCTGGTGCCTGATGCTCCAACATTCTAATTAAATCAATATCGAGTGAAATAAAAAGTCGAGATATCTACGAGACAAGTGGGCTTGCCCAAAAAAGTGAGAAGAGATTTTTTATACGGAATTAAATTTCCTACAAAACATGTTTTAGTAATTTTTTCGGTAAAATCAGTGCTTATTAAAATAATACGACATTTTATAAAATGTAAAATTTTTTTTTTTCTGCTCTTTTTTTTCTGTCTCATTAATTTCTTTTGTATCATTAAAATGATTAGTTTTACCGCAAAATGTCATAAACACTTTTTCCTTCAGAGGTTAATTTACTCCCAAAAATGTTTATAACATTTTTCTGTAAATCTATTAATTTTAAAAATATTCGCAGTTCTCCAAATTCCTAAAATGAGACATTTCTCTAAAAGTTCAATTAACGAAAAGAATAATAATTACTCAGCGACGATGTACTGAGAGTCCAAATCCTGTTCATGCTCTCCATCCAGCTCATGAATAGTAGGTCCAGTGGGTGATGTTTCCGGCTAAAATCACCAGGCGAGAATAAAGTAGTCTCAAAATTTCAATAAAAAGGGGGAAGAAAATTGCGAAATTACTTTTTCATGCACTTTTTGTCGTTCTACCTTCGACATTTTGGGATGTTTGCTTCTCTGATGGTGATCGATCATCAAGGGATACCTCCTCTTGACGGAGAGTCCACCGCCCCTCCCGGGCTGGACGAGAGTGACCAGAAAATGAATGAGTTTGTTGACAATCTCCTGTTGTTTCAGGTGCTTTCGCCTTAGCATAGCTAGTTCCCTCCACAGGGCCTCATTCTCACGCTTCATCGCACCCAATCGAGTATCCAGATGCTCCTGTCTACCTCGCATCGTTCGAACTTCAGACAAAACTTTATTCATCATCTCGGGCTTCATCGGAGTATGAGAGTCCTGGGTTTTATTCGCGATCTGTAGACATTAATTTGAAATAATCCTATCATTTTCCGGACGCGGACGCAATTGTATGAGCAACAAATTAATATTATTTCAAATTGATCATTTCAGTTCAACCAATATTACTTTTTTTAATCGCCAGTTCAGCTTTAAGGCCCGACTGTACCCCAGCTGAACGTTACCTTGATTGCGTTCGTTTTGACTTTGTTATCTACCAAATCGTCTCTTTGGAAACCGTTTTTTTTTAATAAGTAGATTCTCCAGAATTATAAATATTCATATGAAAAAGAACTAGAGAGAAACCTCACAGAGGGTTTTTGAGAAATATGGAGAAGTAAGTGAGTAGAGGGTAAAATAGAAAATGTTAAATTACTGGGACGAACAATTGAACACGGAGACCACGTGAAGTGACAGATGATTGGCATTCCACCTTTTCATTGAATATTTTGTCGCGAGTGCTGCTTATTCCAGCATAAAAGGAAGTTTAAAAAATGCAGAAAATTTTGAAACATTTAGAATAGAGTTTTTTAAAATTACTGTCCCATGTGCGGAGGATTGGAATATTTTGCATTTCAGCCTCCCATGTTAACACCGGTTAGACGTCGTTTGCCATGATAATTATCCATTTTTTATTTCCCCCTCCGCTCACTTATTTCTGAATATTTCTCAAAAACGTTCCTAATTTTCTTTAGTTTTTTATCGAATCTATATTTATAATTCTTGAGGACCCACTTATTACAAAAAATTAGTTTCTAAATAAACGCCTTTGCAGATAAAAAAATCAAAACAAAAAAAAACCAATTAACGTTCGGCTGGAGCCGAACAGTCAAACTTTAAATTAATATAAAATATAATAATATTCATTTGTTGCTCATACAATTATATTCATTTTATTTGAGTATTGTATTAATTTAATTTGGGAGACTGCTTCTTGTATACGTTTTCTATGTAAAACAAGTCAAAACTTTAACAAAATTGAACAGATTTAGTTAAAAATGGTTTTAGACTTAAAACTTTTGGAATCATTTTTTTTAGAGAATAACTGTCTCAATTTTATCCTGAGATATTTCCCAAATGTTAAGAAAAATTGAGGCAGATTTTTTTGTGAAATGTAATTTGAATAAAATATTTGTTACTTAAAACGCACTTTTATACAATTAAACCGGTGAAATTGATAATTGAAGCTGTAAATGCGTAATCAATTCATACCTTGCGCTTAATATGCTCCAGTAGATATGAATGTCCCTTGATAAAATACTGATGGGCAAACTCCATCTCATCCCTTTCGCATTTGAGCCCACCGAGCTCTACTGAAACCTTCTTGTGAAAACCGTCTGGAATTTTACAAGAAATAAATATTTGTTATTCATACATCTCCGACAAACCAGATGATTTTAAGGTCCAGGTGTAATAGGTCATGACCTCGAAATCACGGTGACTAATTACAAAAAAAATAATTATAAAATCAAAAGCGAACCTAATTTCCGACCTCTGTACAGGATTTCTGCAGGTCGGAAACTTGGTTTGCTGACGATTTGCCCATTATTTGACGTGCAATCAGGGTCGGCGATTCCGAGGTGATAAATTATTACACCCGGCCCTTAAAAATTATTAATTCTACTTACACATGTTCAATTGCCTCACGAAACTGGCCATATTATTATGTTTGTAGTAGTGGGGCAACAATTCCCGAGCAAATTGAGCGGGATTTCGGATGAAAAAACTCCGGCCATTCTACAAATATTATAAATCGTTAATATCTTCTAAAAAATTAGTTTTAGACGTAAAGGTCAGAAATTATTTTTATTAAGAATTAAAGTGCCTACAAAAAACAAATTTAACATTTTTTCCTCTGTTTCCTTTAATCCCTTTAATGAAAGATCTAAAACTTAGCAGAAAAAAAAATGTTCAATAAATTCGGTCTCATTTTGATTAATATCAATTTATCTCCAGAACAAGTAATTTTGTTGAAAATCATCAAAAAACCTTTTTTCATGAAAATTAAATTTCCCAATAAAAAGTTCATATCCCATTATATCCTGGACCTGCTCATTATCCAGAAAATAAGCCATTTAGCGGCCTAACAATGACTTTTCCCGATTTTCCAGTGGATTAGAATAACGAGTTCCTAATACCAAAGTTCATCCTTTTTCCTCCGTATCAACTGCGTACCACCTTACAACACGCCATTTTTTCCCCGATTTTTTCTGAAATAATTCAAATCCCAATTACCCCGATACAATTATTGATTAAATCACCATTACATAACTAGGAAACCAGTATTTCATGAAGAATAACGAGTTTTCGATCGAACGATTACCTAAGGGGCATCAACAGCCCATTCTCGCCGCATCATCTGTAGTTCCCCAGCCCTCAATAATCAACATAAACAATGAGAGCCAGTTGTTCATTGACCTTAGCTCGTATTAATGGCCATCTCCTGCGGAAAACGAATCCCCATCCCAAAAAAAAAAAATTCTCAATTGGACTTGACAATTACTCGAATTCCATGCCAAGGGGCAGAGGAATTTTCCATTCTCCAATCACCTCTTCCTCCATTCTCCTTCCATTAGTGCGTCGTACGACGGTTCCTCCATAAAAAAAAATATGGAGTAGAAAAAAAAATAAAACGTTTTCCAACGTTTGCCAAACGTTGAGGAAATAGGGCCAGGAGCCCCTCCAAAATTTCCCTATTCAGACATCCACATCTCGAAATGCAACGAAGTGATTCGAGTAAATGAAATTTCATTTTAAACTCGAAAAAAAATTTTTCATAATCAAAAAGAAAAATCCACTTTTACTCTGGGGACATTCCGGACATCAAAAATTAACCAGCTGAACCCCCTCGAAATAAAAATGAAGACTTGGTGACAAACAGTTTTGGATTGAGTACCGGACTCATTAATAAGCGTTAATGAGGGTTTAATTAAATGTTAGGATTGTTAGAGGGAGGGCGAGACGTGTCAAGGGTGCCAGCCATAAACCCAAAACAAAATAAAACGTCCATCGAATGTCGAGTGTTCAGGTGGAGGACAAAGTTCACCCAAATTAACCCTCTCAAACCGACGATATCTCCCGCCCGAACGAAGCAATTTCCATAAATCAGTTCTCATTTTGAAGCCTGAAAAAAATCCCTGGGAGTGAAAAAAAATCATTCGTTTCGACTCAGTGGACGAATAAAAAACGCCTGGTCTCTCCCAGAAGTGAACATATTGAGGTGTCGATGACAAACATTTTCTTGAGTTCATTATTGGCATCGATGGGGCCCATTTATTGCGGCTGGCGCAATTCTGGGACTTGTTATGCGGATAATGAGTAATTGTACTCACAGGTGACCAGCAAATAAGGTCGTCAGTCTCCGGGTCCTCGACGAGTTTCCACAATTTCCCGAGAAAAGCCGGGACGCTTGTCTCAATTTCCGTAACGGTGTGCATTATTCACTGTTCACGTTTTACTGTCGTCTATCACTGAGGGTCGTTAGACCTAAACACTTGTAACCACAACTTTTACAATTGTTTCGCTAAATTCTGCACCGAATTGCATCGCATGACGTTCAACAGAAATGGCTGAACTCAACTGCGACGATTGGCCACGGATTGCCGGACGGTGGCGCCACTCGGAGCTGTGTTGGGAATCAGGAACACTCACGTGGTCTTGAGATTCTGGAAACCCAACCGATATCTCCAGTCGAGATTTCCATATATCGTGCGTGAAAGTATCGATATAAAAAAAAACGAAAATGAAAAAACTCAAATATCGATAAAGAAGACAACCTCAGGAAAAATATTGCACAAATGTGACAATTAGTTCTTCCATTGCCAGAATTTTTATGGAAAAGGACAGGAGAAGCTCCAAAAAAATCAAGTGACTATCGATTCACAAGAATATCGAGATAATAAATATCGAGCTTCAGAATAATCGAACCCCCAGAAAGGAACACCTGATCGACTGTTGACAACATCTGCGTGCTCCTCCGTAGTGATATTTATGTCGAGTCGATAGAATGGAGCAGATTGAGGTTTCCAGGGGATTATTTACTTTCTGAGGCTTTTTCGGGGTTCGAGGGAAGTTTCTTGACTGGGGAGTAGTGACCTCGATGAAATGGCTGAGAACCTCGCGGCAAAGCTGTGCGGATTGCTCCAAGGAGATGGTGTCAAAGGTAATACTATCTATTAATTTTATCATTAATTCTTAAAGGCAATCGATAATTGAATATTTTTGTGCGAGAATGATTTTTTTTGCTTTTCCAATCTCATCTCGAAATTACAGACAAAATTTTAAAGCCACCCGAGATTCCTTTTTTTCTCCAAAACATTTTAGAAATTATAAATTACTGTTATTATTATTATAGTTAATTATTTATAATTTATGAATTTTGTTTTTCTTTACTGAACAGTGTCATAAATTCTACTTTCACTCCCACTTCCCCCAACTAATTTGCATGAATTCCTTCACCCATCGTTCACTCCAACCCATCAGCAATAGTCATCAGTCATTACCAGTACCCCATCCGCTGATTAAGGCGAAGGTCACAACCGATAACCGTGAGATTCATCCCATTTATCGCCGATAATTGCACCCTCTCCACAAGCAGATTTCCTTAGATTACAATCTCTTATTAAATCATTAATCTCTTAGTTTACTGATACCGGATCACTGAATTGCCTTGTATATTTCCCTCCTCCTTCGCCCTCTCCATTGCTCTCCGCTTTTATATTTAATTCGCTATCAATTTTTCTTCAATAACTTATCTCAGATTTACTTCGTAGAAACAACGTAAACAATAAATTTTACTCAATCAATGAAACCGCATTTATTCCCCAGCTGAGCAATGGAAACTTCTGGGCCAGGAGCGGGACTGCTCCCTTCTCGTTGGTTGGATCGAGGAGACGTCCTCCCCGCACTCGGTAATCGGTCACTACGACCGCGGTAAAAACTCGCTCCAAGTCCTCCACCACTTTCCAACAATTCAAAACATAGTTCAAGCGTCGATAAACCAAAGTCACACACTTCTCGGTTACGTCGTCAAAGCTCCCCCCTCCGTGAGTCCCTCCGATTCCCCCTCCGTGCCCCCCAGTCCACCTACGGCATCCGTTGGCCCACCCGCCACATCCCCCGACCCCGACAAATTCTACTCCCCCTTCGTCCTAGAGATCTTCTCCGCGAAGATACACGCCCTCACGCCCCCGACCGCCAAACAAGTCCGAATTCAATTTCTCTACAAGCAAAAGCCCCACGACCTCGACAAATTCCTCGTCCTGATCCACCACGAGACCATAACCATGTACACCGTGCGTCTTCACCCCTCGGACTCCGCGATCCGCGATCTCCACCCGGAGGTAATCGTCAGGACATTCGTGTGGGCCCAGTGGGACTCAACGAACCAAGTCCTCTACCACATTCACAATCGACGACCCCAGGCGAGCGTCATCGCCGAGGAGGACGTGCCCCGTCCAAAAGTCTCCTCCTCTCCGACCCTCAGTGGCCTCCAGTTCCACGACGAACTCCCCCACGAGACTGTCCTCAACATTCCCCTAACCCTCCCCCAGCTCCCCACCGCAGCCAACTGCGGCACCTACGAGGACGACGTAATTCCCCTTCGAGTGCACGACTGCTCCCTAGATCTCATCGTCATCTCGGACACCCGCGGAATGGTCTGCGTCTGTCACCATTACCTCTATCGTCCGGTCCAGCCACCTCAGCACATGCTGGACGCGATCCTCAGCGACTCCAATACAGTTCATTTCGCTTATTCCGTAACACTACTGCATCACAGCTGTGTAATCCACTGCGTAATCCCGGGAATCCCCTGGTCCCAAGCGAAACTCATGCGACCGACATTTTGTATTGCCGATGGTGGCGACTACATGATTGTCTTGGTTCACGGATTCTTCACACATCTGCTGGAGATTGGAGTCACTCACGACCCGAGTTGTCACATCCTGTGTGGACCACTGTCCACAATCCCGGAAGGCTCCTCATATCTGGTGCCACTGCTCAGTCTCCCCAGCGCTTCACATAACCTCAAAGGCAAGAAGGGATTTTTACCTGGGCGGGAGGTGATCTCAAACGGTCTAACCATTGACTTGCCTACCCTAGACCTAGTACCCCTAGACATATCCCCGGAATTTCTGATCGAGAACTTCACCAGGGAGACCTCGGTCCACGGAAGGCTGGGTGTCATTCACTATTTCATGTGCCATCGACACGACTTTGAGGCTGTATCGAATCTGGTTTCCATAATTTCGGATAAGCCCAAGTCTCTGAATGTCGTTCAGTTCATGCAGGAGATCCTCATTGGAGGATCTTATTCAATAGTTCAGAGGAATCTTCTGCCGGACGCGGTTCCTCTTCTCTCCCTGCTCCCGGTGACAACGGTCAAGGATTACTCCTCCTACGAAGTGAAGATCAACAGTCTCGGGATTACCCTGAGCCACGAGAAGCTGTGGAACACTTCTGTCATGCTGTTGTCACCCCAGCAGAGATTGGTTCCATACAGGAGTGATCTCTGGACAAGACTCTGGGACAATCTGGGAAAGAGGAGCGAGAGTAAACCTCGATTCAATCCCAGCCAAATTACGGATAAGCTTCTGGTGTCTCTGGCTTGTTATCAGCCTGAGGCCCTCTCCAGATGCAGCACTCCAATGTCGCCCAGCGGAGGCCTGGTGCTCGCTACATCCTCCGGGTCTGCTCTGGCCTCGACTCTGGCGACAGCTTCTGCTGCTTTTGGGGAGCACCTCATGTCGAACAGAGCGAACAAAATGTTGGACGCTGCCCTTCCATTTGTGGAGATGGAGAACTGCACGGCTTCTCGACAGGAGCACGTGGTAGCCGTCAACCTGAGGGAGCTGTCGATGTATCTGTTGAAGCATGCGACCAACACTCCTGCCACTTCCTACGTTTCTTGTACTAGTCTTCAGGTGCACGCCATGGCAACGAGATATGTTGCTGCGCAGTTGGAGAGCTCGAGGATGCTGTGCCAGATGCTGTCGAGGGCGGCCAGTGTCGATCCCAGACTCGAGCAGGAGCGGGGTTTCATGCTGATCGATCAACTGGACGAGAGTAGGCGGGCCCTGCTCTTCAGCTTGATGGAGAGATATCGGTATTCCATTGAGATCATGGCTTTCCCAATGCCCCAAGGATTCTCCTCGTTCTTCACGTATTTGGGGTACAGAAGTCTCAGGTACTCAATGTTCTTGCAGTATGTGGAGAGATCGGTCTTCGAGCTGCAGGTCGATGTGACGAAAATCATTATTGCAGGTAAGGGAAGGACTAGAATACATTTATAATGTAGCGATCCTTTTGAGAGATTTCAGATGTTGTGGAAGACCCATTTAAGACCCTTTAGAATTTTTTTACGCCCTTGAGAGCTCTTCAGGCCTTTCAGCCTTTCCTGAGACCTTTAAAACCTTAAAATCCTTGTAACCTTTGATAGTTTCTTCAGACCTTTTTAATACTCTTAAAAACTTCCTGGGATTTTTGAGCCTTTCCTGAGATTTTTACGACTTTTTTAAGATCCGTGAGCCCTTCCTGGGCTGCTTCAAATGTTCCTGGACTCCTTAAGACCTTCCTAAAACTCTTGCCCCCTTCTGGAATTCCTAACAGTCAAAATAAGAGTTTCCTTCGTTTTCAGATATCGGAGACACAAAAGAAACTGTCATAAAGAAACTCCATCTTCTTTCACTCCTTCCAAGATCTCGTGCTAAACGGCTGCTCAACCAGTGGCTCCATCCTGTTAGCTTTATGCTGAGGGCCCGTGAGCACGCCACGAACATCCTCTCCGGGGAAATTTGCCAGAATCGAGGGAGAACATCCCAGCATTGTCATCGACACAATGGTCTCGCTGCCTTTCCCTCCGCCGATCGTCTCTCACCTCTCGACACTTTTTTGGATCTTCTCACAGCCAAAGCTAGTCTTACCGAACTTGACTTTGGCCTTCTCATTGAAGCCACTGTCACCTCCACCGAAGACTTCCTGTAATCGTAGAAAAAACAATATCATCCATTTTGTCATTTCATATCTCGTCTTTCGTTGGGTCATCTGCGACCCTCGATGCTCAATTATGTGACGCCATGGATGTCTGGGTTTCTACAGCTGTACGAATGGTTATCTCTTAAGGCAGTGCCATCTATGTACAAATTATGTTATGCACTTGATGTTTTGTTTTTCACTTGGTGCTTAATACACAGGAATTGGTAATGTCTTAAATTGAATGACTTTGTTCGTGACGTTTGTCCTAAAATGTCTCGAAAAAGGGGATCGGAGTACCCCAGTAGAAAATTTGTTAAACTTAATTTAAGACATTCCTTTGTGTGCAGTGGGTGACTATTTTTTGTTTTTAGTTGATAAGAGCACCTTTCAGTATTGTTTTTAATTTTAAGAATATATTTAAGTAGTCAATTCATGCCCTCCACATTTGTTTTTCCATTGTTCAAATCCGTTTTTATATTGGGATTTATGCATATAGATGTTTCCACTTGTTATCAGGAATGTTTTTTTTTCTGTTGTAAAAATTGTGTGAAACTATTAGTTGAATAAAATTATAAAATTGATGTTTTATTTGTGAGAAAAAACATTGTTTTTTGATAGAAATATCGAAGAATTGAGGGCCACGCCCCCAATTAATACAACAGAAGGTGTCGATGGCAACTTCTTCAAATTTCTTTTTATCCATATTTTGACTTTCTTGACGTCTGTCACCCTGGCTGCCTGTCACCTGCTGGGGCTGATTGAAGCCCTTCTCAGCCGTTGTTACCCTCATTTTAACTATCGAGACGCGGATCCATTGCGAAATTTCTTACGCTTTTTTTAATTCACGATATTGATAACTGTCGAAACTGTCAGTTTCTTTAATAATTTTTTGGATCCGCTTGATCCTTATTGTAAACCTCATGGAATTGATTTAAACCCTCTTGACCCTTTTGAGTCTGCTCTACCCTCATTTTAATCCTCATGTCTTTCACAAATTAAGAAAATTTTCTGCCTACATGGACCGAAAGTGAGCATTCAGACGCTCCCTTTCGTCCATTTCGGCTGGAAAATCGTACTCACCCCTCGGGAGGAGAATCAGACAAGCACGTCACGTGCTGACAACCCTTGCCTCCGGCGCGATCTAAAAAAAAAGGTTGAAATCACTGCATTCTGAATATTGAGCGAGAAAAAGGCGAAAAACCGAGGGCGCTCCTTCTTGGCTCTTCCGAAGGTCTGTTCCTATGTATATTCGGCTCAAGAATCCAATGCCATCGACCGCGAGTCGATAGGACAATTAGTTTTCGAGTTATTCTCAAAAGAACGAATGATCCCCAAAAAACGCGTAAAATCGCTGTACCCTCAATATTGAGCGAGAACAACGCGAAAAACTCAGGGAGCGCCGTCTTGGCTCTTCCAAAGTTCTACTCCTATGATGCCAAAAAACGCTTAAAATCGCTGTAACTCTAATATTAACGGAGAAAAACGCGAAAAACGAAGCGAGCCCCGTTTTTACTCTCCCGTATGTCTATTCCCATGTATTTTAGGCTCAGGAATTCAATGCCGTTGACCCTGAGTCGATCGGACGATTAGTTTTTGAGTTATCCTCAAAAAACGAAATGATCCCAAAAAACGGCCAGAATCTCTGTATCTCCAATAGGGACGCAAAAGATCCCGAAAAACGGCTAGAATCGCTAAATTCCCAATATGAACCGAGAAAAACGCAAAAAACGTAGAGAGCCCCGTTTTTCTTCTGCCTATTTCTATTCCTATGCATTTTGCGCTCAGGAATTCAATGACATTGACTCCGAGTCGATCGGACGCTTAGTTTTCGAGTTATCCTACTATCGAGATACGCGGGAGCGTATCGGCCAAGTAACCATTTTGCCTATTGCGCCTCTCATCTCTCTCACTCATCATCTCTCACTCATCAGGCCGAGA
>JAPYZN010001201.1:0-18175 GCA_030522865.1 Psyttalia lounsburyi
ACGAATCAGATCCGTATGGGGAAGTGTCTAACGAATCAGCGCTATCAAGGGAATACCAAATATTCGTTCACGGATTTCATTCCCAAGTGTCGAGAATAGACCCCCTGATGATCAGGGGTTAAGCCAGTGAAGATCTATCGATCACGACAACATTGGCTTTGATCGCTTCACGCCTGCGCACGGGAGCGCGATCGAAAGGAATTGAAATTTTACTCCTATTTTTGAAAGAACTCAAGAGGGGGTGGTGGGAGAAGGCTCCCAACCTAATTAGATCGGGACTAAGTCAATACCTATCGATCGTGATCAAAATAATTCCGATCGCATTATGCGTTCTCGCGGGAGAGTGAATGAAAAAAGCGTCTATACAAACACACAGACATTTTTCCAAAAATCATCGGGGGAGAATCTCGTGGTCAGGAAATGTTGACATTTCATGAAATTACGATTTTTTATTTTCGGGGTGAGACCAACAGCTCCCTATCGGGAAGGTAAAAATCTTTGATGAAACTCTAGATATATAAATCCTTTACTGAACCGTCCAATAATTACCTCAGCCTTCTGTTGTTCTCCTGACCTCTCGGATCCCTCAGGTCTCAGTGCAAAAATAGACCTATAGAGAACGGAAGCAATGAGTGATCCTCCGAGAGGTCCAAACCAGTAAATCCAATGATGACTCCAGCTGTTGTTCCATATTGCAGGGCCCAGCGATCTTGCTGGGTTCATACTGCATCCCGTATAAGGTGCCATGGCCATACAGAGAACAGCCACAGTCAAGCCAAACTTGATGGCAACCGTGTCTGTATTCCTCTCGTTCCGAGCGTCCCAAATTGCACACGTCATGAACATCAGAATTGCGGTCGCCATTATTTCTCCGAGGAGACCTTGAATCACTGATATATTCTCATGGAGGTCGGTTATACAGAAACTGTCGATTTTAGAGGGGTCGCCAGCGTGGAGAAGTGACTGCGGTGTAATTACCTGAAAAAAAAATCATTTTTATTAGCTTTGGAAAAAATTAGAAGCGACCATTGAGATTTTCGCATGAATTTCTCAGGCTTTTCATTGAAAATTAAAAACATGTTTAATATTTTTAAGATGAATTTTGTTATTTTGTCATTTTCATTCAATAAAAAAGAGTGACAACTCAATTGTGACATTAGCGTCTTTTTAAATGAATAAAAATTTTGCAACAATAGCATTTCTGGAAAAATATGAAATTCCATTTTAATATTTTACCAATTTCCTGATTTCTTTATTTTCCACTCAATTAAAAAAAAATCATTTTTGCTGGATAATGGAATTCTTTTTCCGACTAAACAAAAAGTCATGTGAGACTATTTATCTTACTGTAAAGAGCATTTAAAAAATCTCCGTAATATGACAGATTCTCATGGAAATTCCATGTCTAGGTCTGAGAAACACCTCTCGTTCCACCACTTCTCTACGGAATTCTCTTGAACTACGATTATTGGGTAATAGTGAGTGATTTAGTAGGATGTAATTAATATTTTTGCTCTACACTGACCTTCAGCATTCCATAGCCCGCGATGGCGCCCAGACATTGAGCGAAAAAGTAGACGGAAGCTGCTCTGAGCGATTTCTTGCCAAGGACAATGGAACCAACAGTTATCGCTGGGTTTATGTGGGCGCCGCTGATGTGACCGATACTCTGAAATGAAATGACCAAAATCATTTTTGTTTCGAGAGAGAGATTGTACGAGAGACGGATAAGACCACGATCCTGAAGGTTATTTGCGAAGCAAATTCCGTCGAATTAATGACTGGTAGACAGGTGAAAAATACCAACAATTATGATCTTAGCAATTATATGATGCGACACAGTGTCAGAAAAAAAGATGAAATTTCATGGGCAGTTGGTTACTAATCTTCAGAAGCAGTTCTGAATGCAGTTTAGCGGCGGTAAAATCGAAAAAAAATTCAATGAACATGATAGAACAATTATCACGATTCAGAACACTCATGACTTCTTGATTTTCGACTATAAAAAATCGCTTAGAATACTATATTTCTCATCCACGAAGGATAAACAGACAAATCGTCACCACGTGCAAAATTACGACCCGAACCGAAGGCGAGGGTTGGAAGCGAGGGGGAATACTTGTCTGATTATTAGGCAGAAAAAATGTTTTTTTTTAACAATAGATACAATCAATTGAAGACAGACCATTCGTCCTCGCTCGCCCCTATACCTCAATTTATTCACTCGTGATATAATTATTTCTTTAGTATTATACAACAATATTCTTCATTCAAAGAACTGCTTCCGCCACTAATGGCACTCCTCGATTCTTTAATGAGAATGACAACTGGTGATTGATTCATTTTTTTGTCCATTGTAAGAGCATTAGAGTATTTTTAAAAATCATTCACTACCGAAACTTATCTTCGTGAAATACGTTAACTCACCTGAATGATAAGCATAACAGCCAACCCAAATACGAAGGATATTTGGAGAAGTGCGGGTGGATTACCCAAACTCCCGACGCAACCCATACATCCCAGGAATACGAGGAGGCCAGTGCCAATAAACTCGGCTAATCCACATTTGAAGGTGTCCCACACCGACGACTCCTCCTGAAAGAGGTCTTTCAACCCTGAAAATAAACAACAACAGACTTATAACTCCAGTGAATTGTTTAAATTAGAAAGCTTCTGTGCACAGAATGAATAAATCCTATTTAAAGTTTGTGCCTGGAGAAGTGGAAAACTGCTTCACGTGATTGGTATTCATCCTGACTGCAGTGAATTTAAGTCCTTTCTACTTCGATGGTAAAGTGGAAAGGAGAATTAGTGGGAAAAGTGTCTGGGAGATTATTCTGAGAAAAATGTTCAAGTGGTATTTATTATCCGAAAATAGTTCATTAATTTTACGATTCATTTTCCAAGAGATTAAAGTAAAGGTTCACTTTTGAACTATTTATGATAATCTGAGATTTCAATTCAATTTCAATGAGTCGATCGCTCCTCAAAAATTTGTTATTCTTTCGATGCAACATTCATTAAATCCCGACAATCACTGACCTATAGGCATGACTCATTCATACAATAATGATGGAATTAGATTGCGGAATGGTTAAACGAGGGTCAACGCCGAATTACCATAAAATCATGATGTTATAATGCACGAGGAGGCCCGATTAAATGGAATTACACTCGGATGAAATTACAAAATATGTATTCAATGCATATCATTAATAATGCATACTCATAATATTTTGCATTAATTTCCCTCATAAATATTTTTTGCACTAATAAAGAATTTTGTGGATAAATAATTTCTATTCAACCGAGATTCTCATCTAACATTTAAAATTCTCCATTTCCAACAACACATTTTTACGTTGCCCTTTTTCAATCAGACTGAGAAAATTATCCAACAATTTTGTCATTGAAAATATTTAACTCTTCATTTCTAATTAAACAATTTTTTTATGACTTCTACTGAATAAACGTAATTCTGCATATGAAATCAAGTGTATTTTACCCAGTGGAAGTCTCAGGATCTACCTCGATTCTGTTATTCATCAAGAGTATAATGAGGAAATTTGAGTCAGTGCTTTCTAGTTCTGAATCTAGCTCCCAGTAAATGAAACTGTCGCGAGAGCAATTACCTTTTCTGATGGGTCGTTGCTCCAATTCTCGTGGAGAGAAGGAAAAAAATTGCGGAGATTCTTGAGGATATTTTTAAAGGATTTTTCATTTCATTATTCGACACATAATTATATGGTTAATGAGTAATTTTCTGGCGGAGTGGAAATTGTTTGGGGGGTTTTGACATTTTATTCCCAGTTTTCAATTAATTAAAAATTTTGGTAATAAATTTGGTAATGGCTGTTTGAAACTTCAGTTGACGCATCTGTCTTATTTCCAGTCAAACATATTTCAATTCACTTCCGTCATTATTAGACTATACATAAAATGCTAATTTTTTTTATCACTTTTTATGATCAGTAAATAAATTTAACTTTCGCAAAGATTTCAGAGAGAGACGGCCTCAGAAAAAATTATGAGTTTTCTGTAAAAAAGTGTGTTCCCATTTTACAAAACAATTCATTTCCTCTCCACTCAATCAAAAAAAACGTTCTGCATTTTTATCTATTGATTCTCCCTAAATTCTCAAATGACGTAATTAATTAATGCGCGATATTATCATGAACATCAACGCCTCAACGTGAGGCCTCACATTCGCAATTACGAATGGTAATCAAATTAATAAAATTCACACACGAAATCTGAAAATGAAAGTTCACAGTCGTTGCTTATCCCGAGATAATTAGCTTACTTTAATAAGAAATTAAATAAACTCGTGCAGGTGACTCTCATCGTAATTACGATGAAAGTTTTGAGAACTCATTAAAGCAATCGCGAGAGCAAACAGTGTATATGATTACCCCTCACTATCCGACTGTGATTGTTAATGTGAGAGAATTTCCTCCGAATGAGGATAACCAGATTGCACATGTACCAAGGATACTTCTCAATATTTACTCGAAATTTCACTTTGGATTGCGATTTGTGTGGAAAGTTCATTAGAAAATCTCAGGCTCACTCATTAAATTTCCATTAAAATTATTTTTCATTTAGTATGGATAATTTAAATATGTCTGAAGGTAGTGGGTTTAGAGAAGATGATCACAAGATCTTCTCATGAAAAACGGAATTCTGTAAAAAAAAATTTTAGGAAGAATTTGGTTTAATTTCTTTTTTTTAACATATATGTGAAAAACCATTTTTTTTTATAACAGCGCATAGGATGAGAACTAGTAAACAATTATAGAAAAATTTTAAAAAAGGAAGACAGCGAGATCTGTTATCATTCTCCTCAATTAACAAGTCTAATTTGTTTGAATGCAGTGGATAACTGGCGCCATACCGACAACCGCTATTTTATCCGTCGACAACGGAGGTATCTCTCGCGTACGAGATTCCTAAAAGACCCACAAACAATTGAGGAAAACGGGTAAACAGGAAAATATAGTCGATGAGACATGCGACAAAACCTTCCACTTTTCCGGGTTGTACAATTCCGGGAATATCAGATTAGACTATAAGTAAATAACTGACTGGACTATCGCTCAATCATCTTTCAATTTCACGTTTTACCACATGATTATACGGTGATTATTTCTTATCTTTAGTTGTACCTATTTTTCCTATTCTAACTTTCAACAAATCCCCAGAAGTCACTTTGAAACACGAACTTATCATTTAATCCAGTATCTAATGAGTATTACCGAAGAATTCCTCAAACTCCTTCGTAATAATTTTCATATTGCCGCGATTGAAACGTAACGTAACATCGAGTGACGCTAAATCCGAAGAAAAATAATCTTTATATTATATAATATTTTTATTTAAATTTAATTTAGTTTATTTTACTTCGATGAAAATAATTTAATTAGATAAATGTTTAGTACATTCACACCAACGGTTCTATTATTTTTCAACTGAACGACTATTTCATGTAGATAACTCGTTCCTTTCGTCGTTCAAATATATGTTATAAATAAAACGATGTTGTCGATTTATATTTTACCTAATTGCAGTAAACTATAAAGTTATAATTTATATTGATGGGTGTCGTGATTAAATACTCAATTTCATATATTTTTTGATTCAATTTAAAATATATAAGAAGTATTTTCAATTCGTTTTAATACCAGATTTCATGAACAATTTCATAGAGAATGCAATTAAAATTTCCAACATTAAAAATTGAAAGTTCAATAATAAATTGAAAATTTTTAATGAATTTAGTATTTGATTTCTAAAGAAAAATTTAACAGGGTATTGAAGAAAGTAGGAGAAACTGGGACAAAATAAATGTTTTCAATTCGTACTATTTCAGGGATCAGCAAACGGAAATTGAATCGTTTCAATTCCTATTAAAGCTCAGGTTTTCAATTTTAATGTGCAAAAAAATTGGTTCAATTTCACTCGGTCGATCCTAAGGTATTGATAATTGAAATTGTTGGATTTGGCCCGACTCTCTCCTAGACAACCATTAATGTTAAAAATGACAAATATCCCCGTAACTGAAAGAAAAAATCTGTAAAAATCCACCAAAAAGGGTTTTTTTAATTAAAAAAATTGCAAAATGACAGATTACTGGAACGAAAAGGAATGGTTAAGTCGACAGAGATCCTCCATACGAAAAAAATCAGTTTTACTCCACCTCAATATTCATATTCTCGCATATTCTCCTCTCATGCGAGCATTGCACCACTTGATCCTTTCACTACTTCCATCACGATTACAATGATCTTCTCTGAATGATTCCCCAACCAAATAAATCCCCTACAAGAAGAATTCCCTTTGAATTACGAATACAGTTCAACCAGAAGTCATAATGAATTTATCTCAATCCCGTATAAAAATGATTCGAATAAGCACAGATAACGGTCCTCCAAAAAAAACTCAGTTTGCGCCTCGTATTGAGGATTTAAAAAATGCTGAACATGAGGAGGTCCTCGAATTCTTTTCTTTAAATAATTCATCGCCAACGAACTCCGAGCGTTTCCGCATTTTTGCTGGCGTGGCCTGAATGATGGTTTCACACGTGACTGGCGTAGAAGGTTACAAGTGTGACAGTGGGTCAAGTTCACGGGCTGGTTATTGCCCGTTTAGACTCTCTGCCGCTAGGTATTTACCTGCAGACCCGCATGGAAAACGGTATATATGCGAAATATATATTAACTAGAGATGATCGCGCGCTTGTAATTACGTTTGCGGAATCTATAAAATCAGAGTCAGAGTCACAGTCAAAGTCAAATTAGTCAGAATCAGAGTCAGACTCAGAATCAAACTCAAAATCACAATAAGCAACATATACGCTCCAAAAATCCCAAAAACGTATATATATGTACATATATATATGTATATACATATCCGAATAATCCGGCTTCAAAAAACGTTACATTGGATTTTTAAAAAATGAGAATTACACGTGTATATATTCCGGCAAAAATGCAATTTATCACATATATGCAGAATATATTTGGCATATATATATGACATATATGAAATATGTTTACGTCCAGAGATGTAAATAAAATTATGAGCATATATATTTTTTTCTCGAGGGCTGTTTTACGTGGAATTCAAAACATTTTGTAATAATCGTTTTATTAAAATGATAATCTCAATCAATACATTAATTACTGATTAATTGATGCTTTCAAATTAACTCATTACTTCTACATCAGTCTCTTTCAATGCAAACGCGAAGTTGCTGAAATGGTAATTGAATGCGTAATGCCCATTCCAATTATAATTCCAATTGTTTTTAAACTTCATCAAAATTTTATCTGAATTTTAAATTCTATTAAATTAGATATTATCCATCGTTTTGAGAAAATTAGTTTTATGTTATTAATTGAACGCGAGTGTTAACATAACAACTGGAGCACCTGCATCTCATTATTTTTAACGATGAAACACTCATAGCGAGTTATAATGATCAAACGGCAATTAAACTGCTGAAGTTTATATCGACTGACATCAATCAACCATACATATAATCATAAAATTATTATGGTCGATTTATAGGAATGATTACTGTTATTAATGACGAAATTGTGCATTACCGGCGGCTTTCAAAGTAATTAACGGAAATTTTACTGAAATTTAAATTGCGCTCTATTAGAAATTCTTATTCCATGTTTTGAAAAAAAATGTTTTGAATGAATAATTGAGTGCCAGCTTTGAAGCAACACCTGGGGCATCTGTATTTCATTAATTTCAACAATGAAACTCTCATAACCACATCATAATTATAAAACGTCACTCAAGTGTTCGAATTTGTATCCACATCGTACATATCATCCATATCCCAACTTGAACGTCAGCAATTGTGATCTCTTCGTTCAGTCTTTTGCACTCGAAGTACTTCGAAATTGCACGGGAATGCAATTACATTCGACTCAAAACAATCCTGCAATCATGCAATTCTTATCGGTACGGCTTAATAAGTCTCGCCCAACGTCATTCTCCGCAATTATGCAATTGAGATAATTATGTTTTCTAAAACGAGTGGGTTGGACTGTTCAAATTTTTTTGATGGAGTAGCGGTTGCAATGGAACTTCCAATTTCATAAACAAATTAAAGAAAAATTAAACTTTTACTAAATTTATGAATCCATGAAAACTAACAAATTCATATAAATTCATATAAATATATTCTTGAATTTTTAATTAAATTAAAATTCTGGGGAACTATTACTGAACATTTATATTTTGATTAAAACTTCGAGTAAGTTGCAAAATCTGCTCTGCTGATCATAAACTTTTCTTTCGTTTGCAATTTCACTAAAAATTATTCTTAAATATACTTCAATGTCAACTATTTTTCATCGGTCAACGTTTCCATCTGCAAATTTGTTCGAGGTCAATAATTGTGGAGTCCACTTTTTTTCGAGATTTTCGTTCGTAACTCTTTACAAACACTTCTCCAGTTAAAATGAGACAATTCCTGGTAAGAGCAGTTCCGCCTAATAATACTGCTCTGCACGCTCATTAAACCCAACGAATTACCTTTTCTACTGGGCCAGTGGAGTAAAAGCTCATATTTTTCGCACCTCTAGAGTCCATTTGTTCCAGAGCACCAATCACTCCACCTGATTCCTCATTTCTTTTTGGTTTTTATTATTATATTGTGACTCAATCGTAATTACATCCTTGAGAAGTTTCCAACAACTTCGTGAATTACATGAAAATCACTCCGAGGAAGAAAGGAGAAAATTCAAAAGTGATTTACTTTCTTTTTAAAATGGCTTCAGAGGCGACAATTTAATTATGTACAGGCCTTCGTGTATATTGAATAATCAAAGTAGAGATCCTTTGGGGAATTCCTCATTCTCCGCAATGTGACTGGCGGCAGGAAGTGTAATTTTTCCTTATTCTACTGTTGAATTTTATAACGAGAAAAATTGGTGATTCATTGTATCGTGAAATCGAACAGTTATTGCTTTATAAATTTAACTTGAAAATTGAACATCAAACGATGCACTAATTTATTTTCATTTGGAATCTATAATTTGTTTCTATCCTTATAAGCACAAGAATTAACGAATGCTATTGTAAAAAATTCATTAGCACTTTTTTATACAGAGATTGAGGAAATTAAGAGGTCATTGTTACATCATTAAAGTGTTTACAAGAGTTTCATCAGCAATTTTTCGAACCGGATTGAGGGAATTCACGAATTATTGGTGCATCATCGATGAACTTAATAACAATCGGCGCAAGATTTTGCTGGAATATAATATGAGGAACAAACAAATTATGCCTCCCCATCAATTAAAACAAATTAATTTAAAACTATTGCGGTCTAAATATCCAATGAAGTATGGAAAAAGTGATTTCAACTTTCAAAATTAACATCACCAGACAATCATTAGAAAATAATGGTCAACGTCTTCCTATCATCGGTAGTCATTTAAGTTCATACAAAATTGAAAATTTGATCATTGGAAATCTCTGACAGATACCTCAAGAGAGGCATAAAAGATGATTGATTCTTTTTGGTTTTACGGCAACGAACCACAGAAAAAAATTCATTTGAATAAAATCTCGTCAAGATGCAATCAAACCCGCACGACACTTTCACCTTTTGTCATAAAAAATCATTAAAAAAACCGAACCGATGATAATCTCTCAAATAATAATTTCTTCCTCATAATCAGTCCTAGTACCCCGAGTTGCTTTGAAAGTTTGAGCAATTGTACCGTATCACCTGGAAAACTATTTGTCACTCGTTTTTGAGTTTTTTAATTTCACTCAGAAAAATTGTCCAAGTGTTTCTGAACCATGTTCTCCAATTTAAATATCCTCGAAATATTTCCTGTGTCTTCTGAAGTATTTGATCACTGAATCTCAAAATAATGAGTCTCATGAATCCTGCTTTGAATAATATTTTTATTTGAAAAAATTCCTTAAATAGTACACTGAGCCTTTCCGTAGAAACGGCAAAAAAGAAATGAATGTTCAATAAAAATCTATTGGATCCATTACCTACCGAATTCACTGCGGTTTTGCATTAAATTTGTTCATACATGATCTCATTTAGCTCCACGACTTTGTGCTCTCATTTTCAGAATTATTCATCAGGAAATTTTACGACTTGAAAAATTCTCACGAGAGTATTTTTCTGGATCAAGCAGATCATACTTGTTAAGCATTTTTCCGGTGCATGAACTTTCAAATTTTCTCTGTTAATGCTCCCCTCAATTTTTTCTCCCCAATTCTATAATTTGCATCTTTATTTTTGCGTTTCACATAAGCTCCCACGTGGATGCTGAGTTCAGTATCCACCAGATCAATACCAGCCGCCTGGACCGGCCCCGAGGGGCGTCCAACCCATAACAGTTCTCGCATCCTCCCACAACCAAAAAAAATTTTCCAACGAGACCTTGACGGTCGTAGCCACCTCTGATAAGGCGCCGTCACATACTTAGCCAGTTCAATGTGTCATATGGTAATAAAAACGGTTCAATCAGAATTTAATTACAACTTAACTTCTTAACGTTGGCATCATCAACAGTCTGCAATTAACTACGCAGTAGAGTCCATGAAGGGGGGATAAAAAGTCAGACTTTCTATTCCGAAAAATAGTTTGGCAAAATAATAAACAGGATATTTGTTTTAGCGAGGAGGTCTTTGACCGTCAGGACCTACTTAGTTGAATTCATGAAGAATTGCTCGGATCAGTATTCCAGGATCGAAGAAAATGAATATATTTTGGTCAATGCGACTCGACTTTTGAGTGTTCCACTAAGATCGAAATTCCAGGTGACTTTCAACTACTTTCCATAAAGATTATTAGCGAAACTATTTGGAAATGATTACTAGACCACAGAATTTGATGACTTCCAGTAGATTACGACCAGTCAAATTGTCCCAGATTTTCTATAATTTTTTCTATTTCTCTCCGAATTGAATTTGCCAAAAATCCAAGATGTTCACGGATTTTCATGTTCCGCAAGATTTTGAAAATATTTTTCTGCCAAATAATCTATTACCGAATGTTGAATGAATAATTCGCATACATTATTTAATTCTCTATTTCGAAAAATTGAACTATACCACAGAAAACATCCTCAAAAATATGCACAAAAACTATTTCTTTATATAAAAAAACATTTCGATCAATTATCTAGATAATTCCCTTCTACTCAATTTTCCGGCAATCGAATATTTTTGCTAAACGTCAGTTATAAAAATATAATCTAAATATTTCCATCTTATATAATACTTCTGTTGAAGTATTTACTAAAAATTTGATTACATAAAAAAAGAGTTTTTTACAGGCACAGGAGCAAACTCAAAAACATCCTCCACAATAAGTATTTTTTACTAACAAGATATTTCACTCGAGGACTATCTCTCTCACAGTAAACATATCCAATATTCTCCAGATAATTCTCCCTGGCCGTTTTTTCCAGAATTAGAAAATTTTTCCGGAATATATTCATCGAAAATTTTTATCAGTGATTCTCAAACGAATAATTCTCATAATTTCACTTACAAGGAGCCTTGATCTTGGCAGCATTACTGAGCCTCGCAGCCGAGGGCAGGCTGATAGTTGTTTTTGCTTTTCCATTAGTATTCTCAGTAATGCCATTGGACGTAACTATCGATATATTACTTTGCTCCATGATATCAGTGAGAGTGGCCTGGTCACGATGAGTCTGAAATGACAATCAGAAGATCGTGGTCAGTTTCCTGAACCGCAGTATCGGAAAAAAACAACAGTATCAAATATTTCCTATATTAATGTTGATCTCTTGTTATCTCTTTCATTGTTATTAATCCTCCATTTAATCTCATCATTAGCTCATTATCGAATCATGACAATTAGCGATTCATTCACGATAAGAGATAGTAATTTTAATCGCGAAATAAATGAAATTCCGCAGAAATTAACAGCTTTTTTTCAAATTAAAAATTCACTTGAAAAACGCCTATTCCATGTGGTAATTTATAAAAAAAATGATTGCACTTAGTCACTCACCAAGGATAATAAACCGAAATTACTTTCACTTATTTTTGCCAATAGACAGAGAGATTAGTAACAAACACTCGATTATTGATATTTACTGGTTTATTTTGTAATTGAACCACTAGAGGATGAAACAAGAGATGAATTTTATCTCATGGAAGTTAATAATATTGCCTCAAGGCTTTGCCTCCTTGCGTGGCTGAGAAGAGACTGAATTGCTTCGGAACGCGCACGCTCCTTCTATATGTAGAAAGCTCTCCACTACCGACTGACTACAGCAGGTCTGCTTCCCGTTACGCTTTTTCGAAATGCGGACCAATGATTCACTAGTGGTTCAATTCATTGGGCAAAACAAAAATATTTGTGTTTCCGTTAATAATTTCTGGTTTATTCTTGAACTAATTTGTGGGAGGAATAACATTTTTTGGCAGAAATATATGTTTGCAGCTTACGAGACAATTTTTTCGGATGTATTTTGTTTAAAAATCACTTGAGACAGATCAGGATATAAAAATAACTAAGATAATTAATTAAATGAGATATTAATCGTTAATCCCTAAAACTGCACTACAGCTTCTGGTAATTGCATCTGGAAATTGCAAAATATTTGGAAAAATTCCTTCGATCGAAATTTTACGAAAACATTTGATGGGAAATATTAATGAATGATATAGTACAGAAGAATAACATATTGCTCCGTTTTTAAGAATAGTTCCATTTTTTTTCAAATGCCACAAGTGTTACACAAATTTTTAAAATATTTGTCGATCGTTGTTTCCATTTATCCAGTTGAATAATATATCCCTCATTTTATCAGTTATTTTCCATTCAAATGAATTCCCCGAGAAAAAACTTATTTTAAATTAAAAACATAAATTTTTGCAAAAAGAGAACCTCTTTGTTCAACGGTAGAATAGGTAATTTTTCGATGGTTACATGGTACCCATCCAAATGACTTAATTTCCTCAAATTTTAGTCAAGGTAACTTTAAAGATCATCGGAAGTGAATTAAATTGCTCTTACTCGTACGTTCAATTAATATTACAGAATCCATTCACGTGTTACCCCATTATCATTCCCTCAGCGCTCTTCTCACCACTAATTATTTAGCGATGCAGAAATATCGCATACGTTATACCAAAAAGCCTTATGAACATTTTTTTTAGATTTTTCGCGGAAAATTTGAATGAATGAAACAGAATTTTCAAAATCAAGTTGTTTATTTTTCAAAAAAATATTCTGCGATTCTGCGAAAAATATTGCGATTTTTTTAGAATTTGTACATATACATGTATATTACCACTGTTCCTTCTTAAGGTGATATATAATAGTAAATACAATGCAATATGAATTTCAGAACTGACTGGAGCTTCCATTTGTATCTGATTATTTAACATAATTAAAAATCAAGTATTTAGTCACCAATTAATGTTACGAATAAAATAAAAAACGGTTGCCTCCGGAATGGAAGTGAACATTCCCAAGAACCAGAAAATTTGAACACTATAGTATATTCTAGAATATTTGAAAATAGAGCATTACTCTTCTCCTCAGTACACGATATAATATAATTAGTAGTTTTACAGTCACAGTTTTGAGACTTAACACAGAATCAATTACTCTCCAACCTTCATATCCATAATTGTACCCTTAGAAGTACTAAATTCATTGGGGCAAAGAAGCTAAAAGTAATGCCTATAATTTTTAAACTATAATTTTCGCACGAAAAATTATAGCCCAATTGCACAATAAATCACCGAACTGAATAATTGTTGTGTCTTAAACAACATCGTAAAATTTTTGAGGTTTATGTTCCACCAACATATAATTTGAGACATAATAAACTAACTACGTACTTTGAGAATGTCTGAATTTAAGGTTTCAAGGTGCAGTATAAAACTGAAATTTGAATTTCTAAATACAACAGTCCATACTACGACGAGTCACTTCCTTGCGCAAAACATTATACAGTTCAATTATTCGTGAAAAACATTTTAAAAAACATCACAACATCTTCATGCAAACGAAAGACGCACTTGAAGAAGAGTCCAAATGTGGAACCATGTGGAATATTCGAGGTAGAACGAAATTCAATGTAAATAGGTCTGTGTCACGGCGACACCGAAGGAAGTGTAGAATTATCAGTAATTTTATTTATTTCCGTTTTTAAATAATATTATCTCTCTAAAATGTGATCTTAATGCATAATTACCAGAACATTTTTTGCGGTACCATTGTCGTAAATTTCTGCAATTTACATCTAAATAGGCACATTTCAATTTACACGCCGCATAAAATTTTTTTTTTCTGTTTTTCAGTCATTGCCGATATTAAAAAAAATCGTGAGATATGCCTCAGGTTTCGAAATAGAGTCATAATGTAAAACGAAATTGCTTAACTCATTATATTCCTTCAAGTTTTTCTATATTTTTCCAACCCTTTAATAATAATGATGATATCCAGGTTGTGTCAAGTTAAATACTTTCTCTACGATCATATTATTATTGGTAATATTACTATTTATTTATTTTTTTCGAAATTGATCAAGAGGAACTTGATTACCCTGAGATATATTTGGTTGGAACGGCTTGGAACGGAGTCCAATGGAATACAAATATATAATTACGTTAATTATCCTGTGTGAACGCGACTATTATTGTTTTTTTCTTCTGTAAAGTGCTGAAATCTACAGAATTTATTTGCATCTAGATTTATCAAGAATAATCTATTAACTAAATCGAACCGTTTACATGTTTTTACAATGGCAATTTTTACATTGTTAGTTTTTTGTCAACAATGAAGTTGTGTCGTATTTCGATAACTTTTGGATAAACGGTTATCTAGAACTTTATTATTTTACTAATCATGGTAACCAAGGGAATGCGTTACGGTGAATTACCGGCAAATTACGGATAAGTACCGCCTCACATTTCTAATCGCCAGGCGATTCACAATCGTAATGCAACTGCAGCTATCAAATTACAGTATTGATATGGAATCTGATACGACACCTCTCATCTTAGTAATTTACTTTCACTCTACTACCCGAGTGTTATAATGAAAACAAATTGAAGAGACGTGGTGGGGCCGGGTGCTGTTACTTTCATCTATATTTAGAGCACGTGGGGTTCATAATAACTTTGTCTTGATATACTTGCACTATCAGACATGAACTCAAATCATTGTCCGAGGTGGACGGGGGGAACGTCGTCAGTGGGGCTTTTTGCTGATACTCGAAAAATCGGTAACACTAAATCTTTTGGTGTTTTTGTTTTTTCCTCATTAGCTTTTGCAATTATCAAAGAGAACAGTAATGACATTTATGTACGGAGCCTTGTCCTGCGGTCATTGCAGTCAGTTTTCCCTACAATGTTTCCATTCATTATTTTACTCTCCTACCAATTTTTTAAGTTGTAATGCTAATCCTCAGCTGGAAGTTAAAATTATCCTCATAGATTGATCTCGTCAGCAAATAATCTGTAAATCTTTCCATCGACATGTCCATTGATGGAATATTTATATCGCCGATCGATTATTATCAATAGATAGTTCGATACGAATTTGTGAAACAACAGTAGGTGGTACGTTATTCCCACCCCCTCTCGACATTATCAGTCAAACCCATCAAATTCCTACGACTGTGGTACTAATTTACAGATGTCATCTTTAATGTCACTACTGGATTTTATTAAAAAATAAATTATGGTAAATATTATTCCACGAGAAATTTTAATCAAACAACTTATCCGTCGACGTTTGGAATCATTTAAAATTTTATCGACACTTATGTAATCATTTTTTAGAGACTAACATTGAATTAAATTCTGGAAAACTTATCTGTTTTAAAACTCCACTGTACTACGTTAGATTGATGTTAATGTTTAATGTGAATGAAGATTGAAAATTAAACTTTTCTATTAATTTTTTTCTGACATATATTCTTCGCCTAGCGAAAAAGGCACGAATTTCTGTAAATCGTAAAAGTAAATAATTTTTAATTTGCAATGTAAAATCCCCTTGGTCATGAGATTTCCACGCATCAGATTGAATTAGTCGAGTCATGTACTTGTAACAATTGCTCGAATGAGAAACAACAGATGATTCTAAAGAGCAAATTGTATGATGGTTACAAATGCTGGCTCTAATCGCATAATTTACGGTTTGAATTATGCCGCTAACAATTTGTCGGCACAGATTTTCATCGAGCAACCCTGAAGACCCACAACTGATAGTGAGCAATGAAACCGGTGGCACAGAACTCCATTCTAAACAGTAATCAGACGCTTCCTGTCTCGAGGTTTCAAATACTGCTTTATAAAGTCGATTACCGGATAAATTTTCAGGATTGCTATCTTTGAGTCAACAAAAATGTTAACATTTTATCTCCTCAGAAAAAAAATTAAAATTTCATGAATAGGCTCAGTAGTTGGATTCGTTTTACAGTAAAAAAATTCTAGAATTCCGAGTTTTTCGATGTTGTGTTCTGTGCAAAATTCGCCTAGTGATTGCAAATAATCTACCTTATCTTTTTCGAGTTTCCATTAATTGGAGACCCGAGACCAGAATGACTTGAATTTTTGTATTATTCATTTTCATGAAATAATTACAGTAAAAAATTGCCTTCGTAAATTTGTAGCAACACAATTTCCTGGAATTTCAAGACCATTGAACCTCCTTAAAATTTCAAAGAAATATTTTGGGAATACTGCAAAAATTCATTAACCGATCTAGCTCTAGCAAAGACACTAAAAATTTGGTAATTCCAAGTGAAGCGGAAGTCTTGATTATTTTCTCGATATCATGCCGTGTCCCATTTAATGATTGTAATATAATCAAATAACACTCTTCTGCGAAGTGCCCAATCATCTGGTTACATCACCCGATTTTGCATAACCGATTCATGCATCTTTCACTCGGTCAAAGAGTCCAAATCAGACGTTCACATCTTCACCTTTTTGCAATAAAGTGAAAATTTAGTGAGGGAAAAAGATTGGAGTGTAATAAAAGTCCTAGTAATTCCGTCGTTTTAGTAATAAACTCCAATCGTACGTCAAATAGTTGGAAAATAGGTGAACATCTACTAATGATTGGACCAATATTTGCATTTCACTTCTGATACCCATGAGGATATAGTAAGTCCGTAGATAAGAGGATCTGTCAGAATGGCCTTGAACCTGTCGGTTCTAACGTCGTGTTTCCCCTTATTCTCTTTCCATTGCGATTTAACGCATGATTTTATCTGGAATTATGTGCCGAATGGAAGCTGGAGGCAGCGAAATTCATGTGCCTTCGAGCTAGATTATCGTTCAAGTAGCTATTACATGTTCACGTGAAATATACTGAGTAAAAAGTGGCATTAAATCGATGTTTAATTGTCTATAATAAAATTGGTAAAATTTGAAATCATTTTCTGCCTTCTATCCATTCCACCAAATCATGCGTTGCTCATTTAGTGGATACGCTTCATTTTAACCGAATTAATCAGATCCAAATTATTGAAGAAGAAGGATCCGAGATGCTTTCAAGTCACGGTCCGAATTATAATAAAATTAATTAATAATTATTTGGACCGAAAGTGAGCATTCCAACCTCGCTTCGCTCGGTTAAAAACGCTGAATTTCGTCCATTTTGGCGGGAGGAAAATCAGACAAGCACTCCCCATGTGCTTACAACCGTAATTTTGCGCGTGAGGATGACTTATATACTTTTTCTCCCTAGGTGAGAAATATACTGTTTCCGTACTGACCTTGACTTTTCCTACTCCGGAAAAATATTGCGTCCGGGGTGTCGTTATAGTTTTTTTTTACTCGTGTGGTTCGCTTGTCCTCGCCTGCGGCTCGGACGCCAACGCCACACCAGTAAAAAACCCCATAACGACAGCCCGGAAATGTACTATTTTTATGCCCTCAACTACTGCTCTAAAAATTACGCTTGCCCTCTGCGCTATGGCAATATGACGTCTAATTCAATTAGAGCCGTAACTGTCATATGAATGATTTAACAGTGAATGGTCCTTTTCTTTTCATAAACATCATTTAATTTATTTCTCAAAAGATACCCGGGTAGAAAAATATCCGTCTTTGGAAGCTCTTTCACATAGTTTTGAAAGAATCTTCAAAGATTATGTCAAAGATCTTTTTGGGTCACCAAAAAGAT
>JAPYZN010001202.1:0-18779 GCA_030522865.1 Psyttalia lounsburyi
GTTGAGGTTTTGTTATTTCGAGGGAGACTGGTGGAAGGTTTGAGGGTTTTAGGTCTTAATTTGAGAGTTGAAGAATTAATTTGAGCCGTGAGGGCTGAAGAATTAATTTAGGCCTCGCGGGATTAAAATACATTCACATTTTGGGTGATTCCTCGGGTCATGGGCCGCCGTTGCATCGTTCGGCATTTTTTTTGAGACTTTGGAGAGACTAAATTGAGAGTTTGAGAGAGTCAAGGATTTTTGAGGGCTTAATTTGAGACGTGACACTTTCAAGGGCTTCAGTTGAGGTTTTGTAATTTCGAGGGAGACTGGTGGAAGGTTTGAGGGTTTTAGGTCTTAATTTGAGAGTTGAAGAATTAATTTGAGCCGTGAGGGCTGAAAAATTAATTTAGGCTTTCTGAATTTTTGGGGGGATTAGTCGGGTCATGGGCCGCCGTTGCATCGTTCGGCATTTTTTTTGAGACTTTGGAGAGGCTAAATTGAGAGTTTGAGGGAGTCCAGGATTTTCGAGGGCTTAATTTGAGACTTGACACTTTCAAGGACTTCAGTTGAGGTTTTGTAATATCAAGGGAGACTGGTGGAAGGTTTGAGGGTTTTAAGTCTTAATTTGAGACTGGAAAAATTGCTTTGAGCCTCGAGGGCTCAAAATACATTTTTAGGACTCAAAAATTTCTGGGATTTTTGGGCGATTCCTCCGGCTATGATTATATCAATGGGGATTTTTTTCCGATTTTGGAGATCCCAAATTGAGACTTTTGAGAGATTCCAGTCGATTTTTTCGATGTCTTAATTTGAGACTTGAAAATCTCAATTTATTCCTCTGAAGATACTCACTTGAGACTTCTACATCCCCAAATATCTCGATATCCCCACGAGATACCAAAATATACCCAAAATCTTTTTTGTAGATCTAAATTCGCTCTTGAAAAAACGTAATTACAAAATTTTCATGATCTCCCTTAGATTCGCTGCTATTCCCCAAAATCCCAGCCCGCCGATGAATTTTCGTCTTAAAAATCCATTCTCACCCTCTCCAAAATGCCTTAAACGTCCTAATTAACCTCATTCCACCCCCAAATAATCATTACAATAATCCTCACCATTTGATACTCCTCTTGATGATGTTGCTGACGATTCTCTGGGATTTCCGCGTGGGCTGCGAGACATGGCCGCCATCCTTGCCGCCATTTTTTCCCCCACAGTTGGATTTTTCATTTTCCTTGGCTGATTTTTCAATCCACTCGACAACTGATGCCTTGACAGGTGCATCGAGAAGCTCCTCATCATTGAGAACATCTCCAGCAGCCGTCGCCGGCCCCACAATTCCCACTTCCGGCTCCTCACCCCCACTCGTCGTTCGCTCGCACTGTTCACTCTTTTCCCCCGATTTTTCATCATTGGCAGGTAAAACAGGATTTTTCGGCGTTTCCGGTTCCTCCTTCGGCTCGGGAGGATCCGGAATTGGTTCTTTGGAATCGGCAATTTCTTTATTGTCCTTGGGGATGTCGAGATCGGTGGGATTCTGGGGCGAGACGGAGACTGAGGCCTCTCGGTCCTCGGAATTAATGGTCATTGGGTTATCCGACATTCCTGTTCATCGCTGATGACCGTAAAACCTGTTCTATTACACCTGCAATTTTTTTTTCTTTTTTATTGTTTGAGTGAGTCAATGGTTCTCAGGATGGAAGGACCCTTGAGGAGGCCAGGGTCACGAGAAATTTTGCCAATCGTACTTTTTATTTTCTGTCGTGATTTCGGGTGGTCCTCAGTTTTGGGAGGATAGTTCAGAATCTAAGGGGTCTAGCCGAATTTTTGATAGGACCTTTTTTGTAGAGCGACCTGAGAGCTACAAAAAAGGTGGTGAGAATTATTTCGCTATCTGGCTTAGATTTGGAGTTATCGAGGAAAAACTGTAGGGGTGAACATTTGATTGAAAGGCTTCAGTAGGGGTCAAGTGGTTTCGAGGGTCAAACGGCCCTTGAGAAGGTTCGAGCTGGGGGTCAAGGGGTCGTGAAGGTCAAATGATCCCTGGGGAGATGGTTTTGAGAGTGAAATCCGCTGGAAGTGATTCACCAGTTCACTACGGGAGAATTTTGAGGATCTAATGACCTTCAAAATCGGAACTGAAATGGCTTTGAGGGTCAAACGGCCCTTGAGAAGGTTCGAGTTGGGGTCACGGGGTCTTGAAGGTCAAAGAACCCTTAAGGACCCTTTAGGAAGGACGATCAGATCGTTCTGAGAGTACAAGTCAAGTGGAACTGGTTTACTACTTCAGGATTGAAAAGGTTCTGAGGGTGAAAGTGCCCTTAAAGCCCTTTCAGTTAGGGGTCAAGGGCTTCTGAGGGTCAAACGATCCTTAAGGACGTTTAGGGCTGACGGTCATGGGGCATTAAGTGTCTACCAGGGTTACAGTCGAGTCACTGAAAAGGGTCAGGTACCCTTTACCCCTTTGGCCCTTGACAGAAAAAAATTAATTCATTTTTAGTCGAGGGTCAATGGGTTTGAGATTCAAAGACGTCTTTAGACCGCTTAAGACGAGGGTTTAATGATCTTGAAGGTCAAATGGATGAGGGGCGAACGATCAGAACGGATTTGACTCCTGGAAAATTTTACTCTCAAATTCAGATATTTGTAAGGGCCATTGACCCTCAAGACCTTTTGCTACCCAACTGATATCAAATCAAATCAGAGAATTTTCATATTTTTAATTAAAGGTCAAATGATCTTGAGGACCAAACTACCCGGAGAAAATTTGTTCGAGGACCCCTACGATCCCCAACCCTCAACTGGAAAATTTAAAATAGAAAAAAATCCTGAATTTTGGAAAAATGAACGATTTGAGATAATAAAAATAAAAATACTTTCGAAAACTCAATTCAGAAAAAAAAATTATCAACAAATTCTCCCCCAACTCAACTCCTCAAACCCCCTCAAACTCCACTGGCCCTCAAAGTCTCCCCAAAATCTAAAAAAAAAAAGGAAAACCCTGGAAATCATTTTCTCAAGACAATCTTATCGACCGGAAAGATTTTCCACCCTTATCGGCACTCCTCCCCGTCGGTAACCCCCGGAGGCCCGGAAGAGAGGTTATGTCCCCTCTTTTTATTTATCAAACCCCGGAAAATCCTGAACCCCCAAAAAATAATGAACCCTCCCCCCTTCGGTCACCGGCGGTGAGAGGGGCCTCTAGCTCCTCCTCAGTCCTCAAAAGCCCTTTAAAACCCTCCTCCAGGGGTTCCCCTTTCTAAAAAAAATACCGACAAATCCTCTCCTTGCCCCCAAAAAACGAAAAATATAAAAAAATCCCCACTTTTTTCACAAAAAAAAAATAAAAAAATTACCTCAGCCACTTAACGAAAAATCATGAATACTTTTCATGATTTTGGGTCCGGAATGGGCCCAGATTATTTTTTTCACTCCGAAAAAAAATGTTCTCTCAGCACTTGACCAACTTTTTTTTCACTCCACAATTTGTTCACTCATTTTTTTTCGCCAATGCCCACAATTTCGGGGCTTCACTCCCATTTTTCACAGAAAAAAAACCCCAAAAATGGGGATAGAGTGGCAGGAAAAATTTCGTAAACAAGGAAAATAGAAAGTGAATGGAATTTTTGCAATAGAAAAAATGGTGAGAGTGAGTGAGAGCGAGAGAGAGAGAGAGGATTGAACGTATGAACCGGAACGCAGAGAGACACACTTGGATTGTTGTTACGGAGGGGGATAAATTAATTCGGGGATTGTTTCGAGTTTTTTGGGGATGAGAGGGCCTCTCTTCAGGATCTCGAGGGACGTGAGAGGTCTGAAAAGGACGATAATGCGTACGATAAGGACTAGGGGTACCCCAGGACGACACGAAAATTCCACGGAACTGTCCTTAACTGCTGGACTGTGAGGGGGTAGTGACCTCTGGTCAAGATACTTCTCCCGGGGATCACAGATGGCGACACCAGGTTGTTTTTGTTGTTGTGTTTGAAGTTTACGTGGAGGGAAGACAACTTGGAAGAGCTGGTGGCGAAGGTGAGGATGACTTGGAGATCGGGAGTTGGGAATTATTTGGAGAGGAAAATATGAAGACAATTGACAGAGTTAAGAGAATTTTCGAAGACGAGAGGATTGTTGATTATTTGGGAGACACTTGGAGACACTTGATTGTTGAGGGGAACTAATTCTGGGAAGACAATTGAAGATCATTTTTGAGGATTTTCATTTGTTGAGGAGACAACTGCCGGCAATTCTTGACGAGAACCTGACGATTGTTTCGTTAATGACAATTAGTCGGGATTTTTGGGGAAGAGTTGACGATTCATCAGGAGATTCTCCACTGGTTCGCGAAGTGAAAGTCGACAATTGAGTCTGACAGTTCTGGGAGACTGGAATTTCCAGATCTCGAGGATTTCCGAGGACTACTGAAGACACTCTTCCACGATCTTTGCAGAAGAACTGACGATCACCACCAGAAAGATGAGTGTCGAGGAGTTTGACAAGCCTTTCCCCAGTTTTCTACGACTTATCAATAAATATTTCCTCGACTTCAATGTTGGAAGTGTTGCCATCGCCTGGGGAACTCTCATCATCGTCAGCATTATTTCCACGATCATCCTCCGAGCGCAAAAGGCCGCCCAGTTGTCTCGCGACATTCAGAGGAGAAATGCCAGAGTCTCAGAAGCCCTGGCATTGGAGAGTCGGGAAAGGGATAGGAGGGACCGAATTATGAGAGATTACAGGAGAATTGCTCGAGAGCTTCACAGATCAGCTGAGAGGTGCTACGAGAAGGAATATATGATAAAGTGCATTGACATTGTCTCGAAATATCCTCCTCTGGTGAATGTCAGATGTCCCATCAGTGGATTGACACCATTTCATCGAGTTTGCTCCCTCAGGAACTCGTGTCTCGTCTCGTTCATGCTCGGCCATGGCGCCGATTGTTCAATCAAGACGACAACCGGTGAAAATGCTCTTTGTCTTCTGATTCATTCGCACCTGCAGGCACCAAATGCCACAGACTTCTCCAGTCTCAGGATTCTCGTGGGAGCAGGTGATAAAAATGAAAATTAATCCCCTCAATTATCAATTTTCTTTATTACAATTGCTTCATCAAAGTTAGGTTAAACCAGGGACTGAGTGACAGTTGATCGCGATGAAAGAAAATGGCGATTTTGTTTAGCAACTTTTTGTTTATTTACAGGATGTTTTTTCAATCGAGAGGACAAATGGTACTCATTATTTCTCGAATCTGCTCTTCTCACTGGCAATAAAGCCCTCGCCCTCTGGATTCTCCAGCAATCCCCCTCGCCAGTAAAGAAACTAAAGTCGTTTCCATGAAAAAACAAAACCAAAAGACCATCTCCGAAGAGTTGACAATCAGAAACAAATGAATTCCAATAATTCTTAGCATTAGTACAGTTGTTGCAATAATTTCAATGGTGACAATGAATTCTCGTCAGGTTATTTATTTCACGATAAAAATGGTTTACAAATTTTCGATAATAATTAATAATAATTTAGTCATTGAATTTTATTTACGCTATCAACAATTATCAATCGTCGTCTGGTTCGTCCTCCTCACCATCGGATTCGTCCTCCAATTCTGGCATTGGAAAACGTAGAATAGCAGCTATTCCGGTGACCTGATCTAGTTCTGAGGTTATAAAAATTAAATAGTTAAAAACTAAAGAAAATTAAACAACAGTTAATTATTAACAAATTATTCATTTAATGGGCCTTTTAATTTATTCATTCAGTGAATTCCTTCAGTTCATTTCTTTAATCAATTATTCAACTAATTAATTAATTACGTAACCAATTACGTAATTAATTAATTAAGTAATCAATTACTTAATTATTAACAATGTAATCTAATTTCAGAAGCGAAATTTGTTTCTCTGGGTTGTCGTCGTAATAAAAAAAAATCTGAAAAGCCAATTTCCAATTTCCTTTTTTTTTTTAATTTTTTTTTGTTTTTTGGGGGCTCTAGAGTTGCCTCGGGCCATTTACTGGAAGAAAATGAGGGACTGCAAAATTTTTTAATGCTCAATATCAAACTAGGGGACTACAGGACAGTTGGAATTTGTTAATTAATTTTTTTTCGGAGGGAGAGGAGGAGAAATTAATTAATTAACTTACGTTCTCCTGATACATGCATACTAGAGAATATCTTGACATCTCCACTGGCATCCTTGACACTCTCCACAATATCCACGTATTCTTTTCTGGTTTGAATGTCTTGACATCTGCAATTTATCGTGAACAAATGATAAACATTTGTTTTTGCAAATGAGGAGCCATTTTTTTTATTAGAGAAGGGCTTGAAAGATGAACTGAACTGATTAAAATTGTTATAAATTCAATGAATGGCAAGCGGAGAATCGAGTGAAGTGAATTCTCTGGAGGTATTACAAAATTTAGTGTAAATGTCGAGTTCAATGTTTTATTGTTTGATAATTTACCTGAATAATTTATCGGAGATGAGGAGAACTTCAATGGCCTGCGCCTCGGCGGCCATTTTGACGTGTTTCTTTCCATAAAATGCCCTGGAGGGATCAGTCTGAAGTATAGAGTAGAATTGTTCGAGGATTTTCACTTCTCCTGCTGCTTTTGTATCCGAAATTCTCGCAACAACTGTTGGATCAGCTAAAACTTCTGCAAGAGTTGATTAAATAATTTTTTTTATTGTCAACAGATGTGATTGTCTTGTTGGAAGGGGGATTGAAGGAGCGAAAGTTTTGGGGAAATTAATTGAACAAACGAGGGTTTATCAGTGAAAGTAATTCATTCACTGACTCAGTTATTTATTTATTAATTAATTAAGCGATTTTGAGAGATTTGGGGGCGTCTTTCTGGTGATAATTACCTTTGAGGGAGTGTTTGAAGCCAGAGCTTGCATGAATGAGCATAAATTTACTCTTATTCTCAATCAGTATTTTATGGTCCGCTTTAATCGCCTGCTCTATCATGTACTCGAAGAACTGATCCTTGACAAATCCAGGACTTGCGATAATTACGCATTTAACTATTTCAAAATTTACATGCCGAAGAATTCCCTGGACTACACTCTCGTAGAATCTCGCCAAGCCCTGGAAGAATTAATATTAATATTAAATAGTTTCCAAGAGTGGGAAAGTAAAAAAGATAATTAAAATATTATAAAGGGGAAATATTAAAAGGGGAAAAAGGATTTAATCAGCAAAATGCTCTTTTGTGTATTACAACGGAAGGAAATATTTTATAAACAAATAAAATTCCTGAACCTCATTCATGAGATGATTCAGTAATTTTGTAAAACAATACTGGTTTTCAATCCGCAATTATTAAAAATTGGCAGAGTGAAATTGAAAAATGTTAGAGTCATTTTTGAGATAATTTTTCAAGCTTTAAAATGAAATTTGACTCGTCGAAATCGCATCGTTGGGTCGTGAGATATTGACGATTGAAGAACGTTCGTTTTCCCTCGAAATTAACTAGAATTTCACTATTCCACGAGATAAAATCATTAAATTCCCATTAATTACAAATTAATTACTAATTCCCCCAATTAATTGATTAAAGTTAATTAGGAACAGAGAGATTACACTGGGATCTCAAAATGAGGACAGAAAGTTCGGAAAAAAGAAGAGAATTCCTGGAAGTGAACAAAAAAAAGTGACTTGTCCCTGTCATCAGAAATAAGCCCTTAGAAAATTGTCAGTACCTTCTCATGCTGAGAGATGAATCCCTTTCGTTTTCTGGGTATTGGCTGATCGATTTTGGCCCTGACAATCGTCATATTCGACGTGATCAAGCAGATGTGGGCTATTCCCTCCTGCATCACGACAGCTGCCACATCTGCATGTTGAGTTGGATCGCAGGCCATGTCGATTCTGTCGAGGGCCACGGAGTCCCACTTCACCTTCTTCAGGACGAACTTGCGATTTAGCTCGAGGTCCAGGGTATGATAGGCCCCCATTTTCACGTATTGATTCTCGACGATATTTCTCCCCTTCAGTCTGAGGACACATGCTTGGGTGTCAAAATCAATCGTCTCCACTGAAATTGTCAGGATCGTTCGCACTCTCTGGCTGTTTGTGCTGCCTGTAGCACTTTCTGTCTGTACTTTCCTAGAAGAGAGGGAGGAAAATGGAACAATTCTCAGTGGACATTGATTTTAAGACGCTCGAGGGAGATCAATTGATGGAAAAATTCAGTTGTCTTTTCATTTCTCAAGGATTTCTCGAGTCCAGAGGACATTGCAGTTCCTCTGGTGATCGAGGATGTCATGAAATTGTTTTTTCTCTGTCCTATCTTGATCTGACAATTTTTGTTTCAAGAGTAAATTCAGTTCTAGCTGTTTAAAAGTCCATAGAATTATTTTTATTATTGATCAATGTACCTTATCGTGGACGCACTGACACAATCCTGCTCAGAAATTAAATTATACGCATGCCACATGTCCTCGGGGTTCTCCGGCACCAGGGAAACGACTCTAGAGAGCAAATGACAATTATCAATAATTTGCCAACTATTCGTTGATGTTTTAAGACCAAAATAAGCGCATACCCTCCTCCATCTCTCTCAATATTCTTCGAGATGAGCTTCATTTTGCCCCCTCAATACCTAAAACTGAGGAGAAAACGATTGAAACATTCAATTAATCGACAAATAACCGTTTTGAGAATGTTTATTCACGATTTCGGAAATGTTTGGGGACTTTTGGTGGTTATTTTGTGGAATTTTGAGGTTAGAATGCCTGGAGTAATGGGAAATTAGTCGTTACTGAGGCACACTCACTCGAAAATTTATTGCACTTTGTTAAACAATCACTGATAAATCATTACAACAGTCTAAACTGGGACTCAACACTTCTAACTTTGAGATAATTGAGCATATGGTTGGATTTGTGTGGCAGTCACTCATGTTTTTCTCTTCACCGAGACTGAACTCTGGACGGAGTTGACGTTGCCCCACGTCACACGTGTCGCGGCTCACCATAAATTCTTGAATTCCGAGTATTCTGCTATCAGTGGGCAATCGATTGCCCTCATTTTCATTTCTCCATCACCGGACGAGGGGAGAAATTCATTTTCTCGCACTCCGTGCGGAAAGTCTCTGATAAGTCACAGGCATCCACTTACTGATATCCCTTTCTGGTCGAATATCTCGGGATCTAGGAGAGATATCGCAATTTTCATCAGAACATTTTTTGTAGCTCTTGAAATTCCCTGCAAAAAGTTCCTGATGGAAATTTTTGTAATTCCTCGGGATTCCGAGATATCTTCTAAATACAGACGACTTATTTCGCTTGTCCGCTTCATTGAGCTCGATAACGGAGAAATCCCTCTGATCATCGAATGTCGGTCTCTCTCCCGCGCTGCTACGAAATTCCACGTCAGTTTTGTTGCATTCTCCGTTATGTCCTCTATTTTTTTGTATTCCCATCACTTCAATTCGTGCGAAAACCCCTCGGTCTCCCCCAATTTCCCTTGATAATTAAATAAAACTACTCGTGAATGACGAGACTTCATCGAAATTTGTGAGTAAAGTGGCATACAAAAGCTCATTTCCCTCTATCCTCTCGTGAATGCCATCACATAACCTCAAAAAAAAAATCAAAATAAGTCTCATTAATCCCCTCAATCAATAATTAAACTAATTAAACATCCAAATTGTCTGGAATTGAGACAATTGGGCCCGAAGTCAGCCACCCAAAATTAATAAAAATCAGTGAACTTGTCTCGTTTTTCGGTGGTTCTGCAATTTTTTTTCAATGATGCCCTAATGCATGAACAAATAGTGACAACATTTCATTATAATTGCATATTTTTAATCGATTATTTTTTAGTTTTTGTGCTTTTACCTGGGAATGTAAATTGGGAGACGTTAATTACAAAAATCTTTACAATTAAATCAATCACTTCCAATTGAGTCCACAGCAATTGCTGAATTATTTCATCAACAATTATTGTCAGTTGATGATTAGTTAATTAGTGTCAGGAATTATTCTTGATTTATTATTTATTTATTTATTATTTTGGTGTGAGGGAAGAGCTTTTGAGGGTTAATTTACGTTTTCGCGATAATTATCTCGATTTTTTAATGATTCATTGGTTGGTAATTAGATTATGGAGTATTGTCTGTTGTTCCTATGATCAGAAAACAATACCGAGCCCCCTTGAACAGTGATTGTGTTGCGTAAGTGATCCAGTGTTCATAATAATAATTGAGGAAGTGTAATTGAAGAAGTGAGTGAGAAATGTCGGATTCTAAGGCTTCGGGGCTCAGGCCTCCTTCCAAGATCGGCAGGCCATGCTGCACTGTCGAGCCCAAGCCAGCGGTACCACCGTCACCTCCGAGATCATCAATGAGTGAGTTATTAATTTGTTTATCCGATTTTTATTAACAAATGGTTTATTTTGGAAATTGACGAGACGTTTGCTTTTATTAACGAAAAATGTTTTTTTTTGTTGGATTCGTAGGTGGTTATGTCGGGTAGGAGTGGGTTTAGAGAAAAATGTCATAAACATTTTTTGTAGAAAATTTAATCCTCTGTATAAAATTTCTTATGACATTTTCGCTTAAAGTCAATTGTTATGGAGATAATTGCGATTTTAATTAGGACAGTCAACAGTCGAAAGTATAGTAAGAAAAATTCTATTTTTAAACAAATTATTTATTATTTTGGGAACGTGGGGGTTTAGAGAAAAATGTTATAAATAATTTCTGTGGGGAATTTACGGCTCTACCGAAAATTTCTTTTGACATTTTCCCCTAAATCCACTACTGATTGAGAAAATCGACCATATCTCGGGCTTACTTTTCTATAAATTTTAATTTGACTAGAAAAATCCTCTACTAATTCCACGAATTCCTCAATTATCTCGACAACCCGTCATTTTACAGAAAAACGTCAGATAACATTTATTGTAGGCAATTTAATTCTCCACGGAAAAGGTCCAGAGACCTTTGCTCTCAGCCCACGCGTTCTTACGTTAAACGTAAGATAAACAAAACTGGCCGAATATAAAATCATCACGATCTTCAAATGATCCTCGTAAATGTTTTATTCATCTCCATTTGTTTGTTCCTCACCGCCTGTTTTTCAATGTTGTCACGTATTTCAAGAGTCCTAGACCCACTCCTCTCCACAAAATTAAAATAAACACTCTAGCTGTGAGTAATTGACGACAATTGTTAGCTAACGACTGACTAATGTCTTCGTTTTTTGTCGATTATCATTAGTTTTATTATTAATTGTTCCGGATCACGCATGGACAAAAGTAAATAAATTAAAATCAATCTAATTAATCCCCTTAATCAATGATTAAACTAATTACACGTCGGAATTGTCTGGAATTGAAACAATTGAGGGCAAAATTATCCACAAAAAATTAATAAAAATCAGTGAATTAATCGTTTTTTTCATTCATTTTTCGCGGTTTTTCGATGATTTTTCCATTTTTTTTCCATTGACGAACAAATTTGAATTAATAATCATTGACTCAACATTGTTATTAACAAATTATGATGAATTTTAATGAAAATAAAATTATTTTAGTCAATTTATGCGAAAAAATAATAAAAATCTCAGTATTTCTCGGTTTTCCGATGATTTTTCCATTTTCTTTTCTATTCACAAACAAATTTCAATTAATAATCATTGAATAAACATTGTTATTAACAAATTATCATGAATTTTAATTAAAAACAAATTATTTCAATCAAATTATGCGAAAAAATATAAAAAATCTGATGATTTCTCTCGGTTTTTAATAATTTTATTATTTTTCGTCCATTTAAAAATCAATTTTAATTAAAAATCATTGAATAAACACTGTTATTAACAAATTATCATGAATTTCAATTAAAAACAAATTATTTTAATCAATTTGTGCAAAAAAATAATAAAAATCTCGGGTTTTCTCGTTTTTTTGAGGATTTCGTGATTTTTTTTGTCAATTCATTAACAAATTTCAATAAAAAATCATCGATTGGGAATAATTATTCCAATGTAAAGTAAACATTGGAGCGGTGAGCAATTGATGCGACAAATGCGCTGTCTTCTTTCTTTAAATGGCTCTACTCCCACCATTTGGGAGTTAAGAGTTGAAATTTTCTGGGGGAAAAATCATCGCTCGCCTACAAATGCCATGAGACATCATGATTTAAACAGTTTAACGCCGTTTCTCCTCACGTTAGCCAGCGACTGAGTAATCTCTTTGTTTTTTTCAATTGTCATTAGGTTAAAAATAATATTAATTAATAAAAAAGAAGAAATACGTTGAATTGATGATGTGAAGTTGCTTCTCGTTTTGTGATTTACGGGGAAATTAGTGGGGATAGGGAATTTTTTGATAAGAACTTTTTTGTGGAGAATTTCAAGAGCTGCAGAAAAGCCTCAGACGAAAATTTTGATTTCTCCGGTAGATTTTGAGATATTTGAGAATCATTGGGAAAGGAAAATTGAGGTGACGTCCGGTGACGAAATTTTGCATTTTTTACTCTAGATTTTGTTGGATATCTCGGAATCTAGGGGAGGTACGCAAAATTTTGATAAGATCATTTTATAAGAGCTTGAAATTGTCTACAAAAAAGTCGACGGACTTTTTTTTCTATCTCCCCTGGGTACGTCGATATTCATCGAAAAATGGGTATAAAAACGATTTTGTTTCTTTGAGGGTTCCATTTGTTTACTAATTTAATTGACATTTGACAAATCGTCCAACAATTATCGATACCTCACGTAAATTTCGACTAATTACTGAGGAGTGAGAGACAATCGCTCGCTAATTCATTAACCGACCATCAAAAATCGAAAATTCTCTTTAAATAAAAAACGACAAATGAAAAATTCTGAAATTAATAAAGTGAAGTTGCCTCAGTTTTTCGTGAATTCCGGGGAAATTAAAAGTAATAGAAGAATTTTTCATACCAACTTTTTCGTGGTGAATTTCAAGAGCTACAGAAAAGCTTCAGACGAAAATTTTCCAGTCCCCCTTGGATTCCGAGATATTCCGCAAAAATCAAATCTTCAAATTTAATTGATTTCGTTTTGTCGTAAAAAAAAAGTATTTTATTTAAAAAAAAAAACAATTCGCCCAATTTTTGAGGCGAATATTTTCTGTTGCTTTCGTCCACTGAATCCCTGAAATTCGTCAGTCGTTCAGGTTCTCAAATCATTAATTTATTTATTTTATTTATTTATTTGTGTATTTTACGAAGAAAATGTCACGCGTTCTTGACCCAAATAAAATAATTGTCTCTTCATTTATGGAAATCTAAATCCGGTCCACGCGACCTTAACAACCTGTCTCTCCACTCGACAATTCCCATAAAAAAAGTGGCCATAATTAAAAAAAAATCAATGAATACCGCCGGATCGACGAGGGGGGAGAGAACTCGATAGTACAAGTTTTTTTCTTTTTTACGGATTCTGGAATTTGATTTCACTTGTGTCTTGAGTTACCGGAGCGCCAGCGATGGAGCGTATTTCCCTAACAATCGATGAAAATTAATACAAACAGTAGAAGATAAAAAAAAAGCCCGAGGTAGTGGAGAAAATTGACAAGTCCAAGGAAAAGACGAAAAAAATGTGAAATTAATGAGCAAAAAAATCCTGTCGAGAGATAACTCGCGCTCGTATCAATTTGTCGCCCATGTTTTCGATAATTTCTGAATTATTTATTGCTTGTTGATATACAAATGTCGTCGGGATTATTAATCGTTTGATTTTAATCCGTTGGAGCGAGCGAGAGAGGGAGACAAATGATGAAGGAAAAATTTCTGCATAAAACGATTTATTTCTCGCGGTTGACGTAACTCTTCGTTTGTATTTCGCAAAAAAAAAAAAAAAACCACTGGTTATTTCTCTACTCCCGTGTGTGAACCTGCAGTCGTTCGTTCCATGTAGGGAGAGCCAGTGAATGAGGAAAAAAAATGAGAAGAGAATGGGATAGAAGAATTGAAAAAGAACTCGAAAACTTCAGTTCATGGGATGTTGGGTTTGTTGAAGGGCTGATTAGTTTGTTATCGCGAGATTTTGGAGGAAAACGGTGGGAAGACTTTCTGTAAGAAATTTAATTCTCTAGAAAAACGGTTTTATCACTTTTTTTCGTGGGATGCGTGGTTAATGAGGTAATTGAGCGTTTTTGAAATTGGAATTTGTAAGAATGGGATCTGAACTGAATTTAGGTTTTCATAGTTTGTTAATTAGTCAATTATCTCGGCATTGGCTGAGTGGAATTCAATGATTTTGGTATGATTTTTGAGAAGAATTTTCGATCTTTAAAATGAGACTAGATTGATCTGAATTGGATCGTTGCCTCAGAAGTTATCAGCAAACCAAAAAAATCCTGGCACTCCCAGAATTTTGTTTACTCTCCAGAATAACTTTCTCGATTAATTTTTATTTGATTTCTCCCAGATTTTTTGACATTCGCAGAACCTGAAGTCATTCTGTCTTCAGAAGGTCAAGGAAAACCAATTATTCCATCAAAGCCTCCAATTTGGCCTCCACTCCCTCCTCGCCCTGACCATCAGATGTCTTGCCCAACAAATTAACCCAACCAAACAATCTCCTCTTCAGCCCTGAATATCTCGACATTGGCTGAGTGAAATTCAATGAATTTTTTCCATTCTTGAGTAGAATTCCCGATCTTCAAAATGAGCCCAAGTGGACCTTCATTGGATCACTCCCTCCAAAGATACCAGCCACCCAAAAAAACTCCTGACCCTCCCCGAATTTTTGTCACTCTTCAAAATAACTTCCTCACTTGATTCCTCATCAACTCCCCCAGACTTTCCAACATTCGTAGACCCTGAAGTCATGCTACCTACCGAAGGTCAAGAACCCCGAATTATCACCTCTTCAAGTTCAGTGGTCGACCTTGAAATGAAGTCCAGACGAATGAAAATAAAATCCCCTCAGCAGACATCACCCCAACAAAATCTGGTCCCAAGAATTGATTTTCCTCAACAAAACCATCTCAGGTGGAGTCCAATTCACCTCCTCCAATGTTTTTGGACATCCGCATTAATTAGCAATGGCCCAGAAGGTCAAGAATTATCCCATCGAAGCCCACAATTTGGGCTTCGACGACCAATTAACGACCGAACGCAGGCCCTGAACAGCAAGTTCCTTGTTCTGATCATTTCAACCGTCAAGTTATTCCTCGGTAGCAAAGAAGAAGACAAAAACTCGGTTATAAGACTTACTGGAGACGCCCACGTCGACCTACAAGCCTCACGTACAGGCCACACCCACGCTCTCTTACCATTAATTAGCAATGGTACAAACCACGTCTCATGAATAATTGATTAACAACAATATTTAGTGGCGATTGTCACGATAGAATTTGAGATTAACATCATTGAGTCATGTCCTCGGTATCTAAAACTGTAATGTGATGTCAAAACATTGGGATCTGATTGTTTTCGTTGAAAAAGGACAACAGGAAGCAGACGAATCACATGTTAATAATAGTTATTCATTTGTGTTACGTAGTCGCAATTGTATTTGGAGATAATCTATGATACAGTCTTCTAGTCTCGGTTCATTTGACGTGGGGAGGGAGACTTTATGATGGATAACTTGATATTTATTTCTACGTTGTCACTGGGAATTTTATCTGATCCACAATCAGCTGTTGGAGATCTTGGAATTCGTGAAAAATTTGATAATCCTATAGCTCACAATATCTCGGGAATAACGAGAGATAGAGAAAAAGTTTGTATACAAAAAAATGTTCGTCTTTTTAGGCTGAGTATTTTTTGTAGGCAACATTTTTCTGTACCTCCAGGGGTTCTCACTGAAAATCTCGGAGAAGTTGATGAAGAGCAGGTCACGATGGGAGTAGCTAAACGAAAATTCTTGGTAGATCAGGTGGGAATATCTCGGGAACAGCGACAGATGGGTGAAAAGTTTATCCACAAAAGATGTTCGTCTTTTTATGCTGAATATTTTGTCATTTGAGTTTTTTTTCTCTATCTCCAACGGTTCTCCCCAAAAATTCAAAGGAAGTTGATATGAAAATGGGAAATTAATGCGAAACGACTTCATTACTCATCAATCCTTTGACAATTTATTTCTCGCGTAGTTTATTATTTTCTGGCTTTATCTGCATGTGATAGACTCCATGGAGCCCATTTATGAGAACGTAAGACGCAGGGAGAGTGGAATCCTGCGTCGAGGATCAGGTAGGGCCCCCAACGAAAGCCCCCCAACCCTCACTTTTTTTCACTTCAATTTTTTCCTTTGGAAATACAATTCTTGAACAATCGTGGTTTGGATTTACTAGATACGAGTGTCGTTTTGACGGAAGACACCGACAGTTTCATAATTGGAGACCGAGTATGGGTCGGTGGAACGAAGCCCGGCTCCATTGCCTACATCGGCGAGACCCAGTTCGCACCTGGAGACTGGGCTGGGGTTGTCCTGGACGAGCCAATCGGTAATTGTCAAATATCTCAGGAGCACTTGCACATAGAGAAAAACTTTCTCGAGAAAAAATGCTCGTCTTTTCATGCTGAACATTTTATCTCCTGAAGATTTTTCTCCATCTCCAACGGTTCCCCCAATAAATCCCACCGAACTTGATCAAAAACATGGTAACAACTGGAGATGATCAACCTCCTCAGCCTGTCCTCAGTTTTCGTTGAATATCTCGAGAGCTATGAGGGATATCAAAAATTTGGATAAGAACTTTTTTTCGTAGAATCTCAAGGACTAAAAAAAGTTCTCTATGACATTTTTGCTAGCTCTAGTAGTTTTGGAGATTTCCCCGGAAAACTGAAGCCGTCTGTTGTTCTCCACCCCTCCCCAACCCAGCAGTTGACGATTTGATAATTAATTAGTGGCAATTAATTAATGAAGGAAAGAACGATGGGTCTGTCGCTGGCTCTCGTTACTTCCAGTGCGCCCCGAAGCACGGAATCTTCTCGCGACTCACCAGGCTGACCCGCTATCCACTCCAGGAGAGCATGCTGTCACCACCTGAAATGAAGACACCACCCGCCAACAAATCCGTCTCACCCTCACTAAGTAAGGATCGCTACAAGTATTCCTATCGTCGCCCTTAGAGGATGCACAGCTTCAGTATAGACTCTAGTTTACCCCAATTATTGCACAATACAAAATAATTAATACCATAATTTTTATTATTTTTTTTTTCACAAAAATTAAACACATTTTTTCAATTGCAATCCAATAATTCCGATTGCAATCTCATATTTTCTCAATTAATTAGTGTTTTATTCTCTTATCAATAGTTTATTAATTAGATAATAAATTTAATTTTTTTTCTCTGAAATTGAAAACAATTTTTTTCAATTTCAATAAAAAAAAATTCTAATCCTGCAATTTTAGTATTTTTTAAAATTACGAATAAATGGGAAAGTAATTGAGTTAATAAATTAGTTGAGCAGTAGATTGTAGTGATTTGTCATGAATTTTAATACCTCGAGTGGAATAAATGACTGAACAATTGTTAGATGTTTCGATGACGAGTTTATCCTCAACAACCTCACGGGAATTGAAGATCGGGGATCGAGTGATAGTGTCATCGAGCCAGGGAAGCAAGACTGGGGTGCTGAGGTACCTAGGGGGTACAGACTTTGCGGCTGGTGAATGGTGTGGAGTCGAGCTGGACGAGCCCGTTGGGAAGAATGATGGAGCAGTTGGAGACAAAAGGTTTCAGCGATGTTGATGAAGTTTGATTTTTGTTTTTTAATTTGAGGGAACGACGAAGGGAGGAATTCCCGAATTTTTGGATGCACAGAATTTCGATAGCACTCGCAGATGGAGAAAATTTTTGTGAATAAAAAATGTTCGGTTTGTCCGGCTGAATATTTTGTCTCTTGAAAGTTTTTCTCTATCTGCGATCAGTTTTCTAGAAAATTCGAGAAAAGTTGAGTGGAGTGATCACTCCGCTCGTCTCTCGAGCTTGACCCCTTGACCTTTCCGCCTGGCACTCCCATTTGACCCTCGAGAAGGTTTGACTTCGCAACATCGGGCCCTTCCGAACGGGAGAGACATCTGGGGGGCAAATGGGAGAGACAAGCAGACTAAGCGGAAGGATCAAACATTCTCAAGGATTTAATGGAAGAGACGCGTGGAGTGATCACTTCCTTCGTCTCTCCCGTTTGACCCTCTTAACCCCTCGGCGGCTCTCCATTTGACCCTCAAGACTATTTGAACAAAGAACAAGGAGCCCTCTCAAGCGGGAGTGACAGCTGGTGGGTCAAGCGGGAGAGGCGAGCCGAGTAATCCAAGAGATCAAACTTTTTCAGGAGTAATGGGAGAGACGAGTGGAGAGATCACTTCGTTAGTCTCTCCCAGTTGACCCTCAGAAGACTTTAACCTTGAAGAACACTAGACCCCTCAAGCGGGAGAGAGAGCCGAGGGTCAAATGTTTTTAAAGGTCAAACGGGAGAGACAAGCCGAGTAATCGAAAGGGTCAAACTTTCTCACGGGAGAGACAAGCCGAGTAATCGAAAGGGTCAAACTTTCTCAAGGGTCTAATAGGAGTGACGAGTGGAGAGAGCACTTCGTTAGTCTCTCCCAGTTGACCCTCAACAAAATTCGGTTCTTCTGATCACTTCGTTAGTCTCTCCCATTGACCCCCACAAGACTTTAACCTTGAAGAACACTAGATCCCTCAAGCGGGAGAGAGAGCCGAGGGTTAAATGTTCTTAAAGGTCAAACGGGAGAGACGAGCCGAGTAATCGAAAGGGTCAAACTTTCTCACGGGTCTAATAGGAGAGACGAGTGGAGAGAGCACTTCGTTAGTCTCTCCCAGTTGACTCTCAACAAA
>JAPYZN010001203.1:0-25238 GCA_030522865.1 Psyttalia lounsburyi
AGACGACGGTACCAAGCGTGGCTGAAGCTAGGATTGCCAGAGTCTGGTAACCCGTGCCTTATCCACGCTTGGCCCGTTCGTCAAGCTTGGGAATTCCTACCTGGGATCTTATAAAATTACGCATTTTTTTATTTTAGTGCTATCGTTCTGGAAACAAAACAATTTTGTTTTGTGTATTTTGCGAACTTTTCGGCCATATTTTAAGAGCACATAAATGAAAAAGGATATCTTAATAAAGTATATTTTTCATCGTTTAACCATTTAATCATTGTTCTCTTTGTTACGAATATGATAGCACCGTAAATGTTTCTTCTTGGGTGGCAAAAGCAATTCTCTTTCCTGAAAATATTAACAGTCTTTTGTCTATTCAACATCAAAGCACACCCTCATGAAACCTCCCACTTCCTTAAGAATTGAATAACAAGTCCATCCACTGGCTCAAACTAACCGTCCTGTATCAGCTACGGTACAAAATAAAGAAAAAGCAGCCGGAAAAAATTGCAGTTCCTCCCTTTTCCCCAGTAATCTCATTCCGCTCCCTATTTTCTTATTAACTTCCCGTCTTATCTGATCGTACCGAGTTTCCCCTATCCAATGCGAGTCAAATTTTCCTCAATAGCTGGATATCCATATGCGTAAATAAACGTGAGACCCATGAACCATACTTTTTCCTACGTTTTGTGGAAAAGGAAAATATCGAAGAACATAGAAGAGGTTGATGGATCGGCTGAAAGACAGGAAGATGGTCCAGATAGATGAATAAATGAGGAAAAGTACCACGATATACAGCAGAAGAAGAGCGAGAAAGCCGAACGAAGTGATGAAGTGAGTAAGACAGAGAAAGGATGCTACACGCGGTCTGAGTTCATTGCGCGAGTCATCAGTATCCATAAGTGATGAGTTGCCCCCTCGTACTCTTTGGAGACTCCAGTAGAATCCAAAGACGCAGGATGGTAGTGCCTGCAGAGGTAGGGAGTTGATAGAGAGGGTGGGTTTTCTGGTTAGATAGGCACATGGTTCGGTAGTTCAGCGCACTCCTTCCATGGAGTAGGGGTAGCCTTGGGATGCTCTACCGTAACACATATATACGTTTTCCTAACCGGGTGGTGGGTTTATGTACTGCGGCTCTGAAGGATAAACCGTTGGAAGAGCAGTAGAACATGCCGCCACCACCCGCCTGATTTTCTTAGGTCAACGTATAATGAAGCCTCGATGCTTGTGGAGAAGGTATGTGTGCGGTAGAAGTGGAGTTGTACTTTGAAAGAGTGAGAAAAAGAACACGGCCACCACAAACGCCAACCCACCCCCATATGGGCCAATCCCTAGTCTTCGTGCACGCAGAAGGCTTTATGTGTGGTCGAGACCAACCACCAACTGCTTGCTAGATTTCTCGATGAAGTGGTGAGTTCTAGGGAATCGATGCCGCCATCAGGTACTAGAGGAAATTCTCAGGGTATGGCTGATAACAGTTTAGATTGTAAATTGTCGGTTTTCAGTAAGGAACGTCCTTGGCAGAGGTAAGATAGATTGTTCGAAAAGTCTTCTGATGCTATGAAATCTTCAGTTATTCTTCTAAAAATTCAATTTTCAATTAATGAAGTGAATTCGAAAACCTGTTACATGAGCGAGTCTTTTTCTTTCGGGATGTGATGCCCTTTAGAAATTCCACTCGTAGTTTCATTGAAAAGGCAGAGTCAAAGTCCCCTAGCTTCAGTGAACCAAACATGATGACCACAGATGTTTAAGGAGCCAAAAGAATGAGGAATGAACCGTGGGAAATAATGGTGCAGATAGAAAAAAAGCACTTTCTTGTAGTAGCTGAAGGAGAAAATCAAGTTGAAAGAAAGCAGCGCACCCAGTTGGACGCAACGAGGCGAGATATAAAAATTGCCTTGATGTAAAAACATGAGGATCGCTTCTGCCGCCCACACTCAATAAAACGAGACCCTCCTGGCTCAACGATATACGCTCTTTTGCACACTTGCGCAATCCCTTGAAAAATAAACACACATACAGCAACTCGGGGTTGGTATGCTGATATTTTCCTCGAGTCCGGAGAGTTGGTTTTGAGGGGTGAGAAAGGAGTACATAGAATGCGAAAAGAAAAAAGATGCGCATCAGAGTGGAGTGGTCAGCCATCGAAACTTGCTTCGCGCTCACTTCTTCATTTCAAACCTCTCTCATGGGGGATCGACTTCGACGGCCAATAATAAAAAATATACGATCGCTACCCAACAGCTCCAATGCTCCTCTGCCTCCAGTTCACTACTGTGAGAGCCGAATTATACGTCGAGGCCGGTTCTAAGTGATCGCATTTCCACATAGACGAGGTGCTTCTCCGCTTCTCCCCTCATACCGCAGAACGATATGAAAGGCTGGCCAGTTGGTAAAACTTCTAACTGCGTCATAGAAGGAAATATATCTAGGGAGAGACGAGCTTCTTCTGCAGAATATTATCGAAGTAATCTTATATGATATAATAATATATATTTCTCTCTCGGGGTCTTTACGGTCGGCTATTCTCAAGTGGATGCAATCGTTTCAGAACGAAAAATTCAAATAGAAGGGAATTATTTTATTATGGTAAAAAACATGGACCTCCTTCATTATCGTAAATGCTTTTGAATCATTCGCAGGGGACTTTACATCTTTGGAATGATATCGAATATTCTCCTGAGGAATGAATAAATGAAATATAGGGAGTAAAAATGAATGGTCATCGGCACTATTGTTTATCCATGATATCGTATTCAGAATGAAACAAGTCATTCCGGATAGAACGAAAAACCGCTGTATTCTTGCTATTATTCCGACGAAAAATTATGTTAGAATCTCTCAAGGGATCTTGACAGAGGGTAGCTGTCTTCGCACCCCATAGCTATACTATTAACTATGGAATGTCGTAAGACGAACGATTCGTCATAATATAAAAATTCCCATGACAGCGTTATCTGCTTTTTCCTGAAGTCAGTCCGAAGATAATGATCAGTTCACTGTGGAAATCTCTCTCATTTTGCCGTCTCTCTTGTATCATCAACAAAAAGAAACAGAGAAATGTTGCGATGAACGAGGTAAAAAACGAAAAGAAATAAATTTTGTAAAAAAGACCGAAGCAGTAAACAAGATGGCCGCCCGTAGTCTCTCTTTCGGTCCAGACTTGGGGTTTATGTGTTCGTAATAAATGGTAATTTAAAACAGCGAGAACTAACCATTGTTTTTTTATTTCATTTTCTCAATTTTTTTTTTCGTTTGTTACCAGTTTGTGTAAGGCAAAAATATCAGAACTCTCGACTTACCACAAGAAGGAGCCTAGGAAAGAAAGACAGAATAAGTTTTTTCCATCTCGTACACTGAAAAGCCCGCAACCATCATGCGCCTGTCACACGAAAGTTGAGGATGAGTAAAGGAGATCAGTTTCTTTTTATCTCGCGTGGCTTTTCGCGCGGATGAAGATATAGAAAGTGAGTGAAGCCATGAACCATCCTGGCCACGTAATATAAAGAGATATGTGCTGTGGAATAGCATTACCATTAGGAAATATAGTTTAGCGGGTTGGTACCAGATGAAATGAGATACTGTGGCTGAATCATGCATGAGGTAGAGGTGCGATTCTCTAACCTTCTCTTCCATCTGCTACATCACCATCTAGTCTTCTTCCTTTGGTCTTCACTCTCCCAATCTAGTTGGTATATTCGCTCCACCTCTGGCCTTGCCTCTTTCCTCTCTTCACAATCCCTGATACTTTTTTATTCTTCCTTATTTCCCTTCTCGTCTTCTCTCTGTACTGCTCTTTTCTACCAACCACCAAGCTTGGATACAATCTTCCTGCATCGTTCCCTCACTACTTCAGCATATATGCCGTTGAGAAAAGTGAATATGCTACAATATTCAAATGGCCCGGGCGTGACACTTTATTAAACGCGTTATTTGCATCGTTCCACTCAACTTTTGCCCTTATATGATGGTAACGTACCATCTGACAGGTGTTGAGATGAAGATGGAAAACTGAATGCTCAGTTAATCCCTTTTAAGCTATGCCAATGAAGACCATCACTGTTCATTAAAGACTAATTGGATCAGAATGGGAAAACTGAAGACATGGCTATTATGGTTAAGTAGGGGGTAATAAAGTAATGTGCAGTTATTTTGGATGGAATTTGATAAATAAGATTAGATATAAGGATTATGATACTGAAGAGACATCGGTTGCTTTTCCACCAGATCGTTCTGGCAGCCTTTGGCCCCATGTACATATTATGCTAATTTGGGTTTTAATCTCGCGCTCGCTCGGGTTTTCCCTGCTGTTGCTGCTGCTACTGCTGCGACCGCTCTTTTACCTCTCTCCTACCATCTGAGATTCACCCAACGACCTCTGGTAACACTCGGTGTCGCGGTAGATAATTTTCTGTTGTATTTACGTGTGAGAATAAGTCGTTGTACTTTATCTTCATTCTGAGTCGCCTTTTTGTTGTATTAAAATTTCTTGGGAAGTTGAGGGGATTTTAATTGCATTATTACAGGGTATACAATCGTTTACTAAAGTTCTGAAACAATCTAAAATTGCTTCCTATAGATTTTATTTCAGAATTTTTATGAATAATTCGACATATTGTATATGACGGTTTTGGTTGAGGAACGAGAGAAAGACAACAATTGTCAATGATGGGAAGTACTTTTCCATCCGAACGAATTTCCGTTTATTTGATTATTCCAGAGTAACTTTTATTAATCTCCGAAAAATAGCGCCGGAGATAAAAATAGTTTATTTCGATACAAGTGCGACGGGGTGGTAACGAGTGTGAAGTTGGCGGCTCGAGGCGAAGCCGAGGGCTGCCAATCACACGAGTTAAAACACCCCGTCGTTTTCGTTTACTAATAAACGAAAAGTCTTTTCGTTTACAAGTTTCGATTTTTCGTTTACTAGTAAACGAAAAGGCACTTTTCGACACGGGCTGAGCGTAGCAGCAGTGACAAAAAATATTTTTTTCTTTCGATCTGAAGCTCTTACTTGATTTGAATAGGATTAACTTAAATCAATAACCTACTTTTCTCAAGCAGATTCGATTGAGTCAAATTGAGTATATAGTGAGTAACTCAACACTTAACTTGCTCTAGGAAAGTACTCTACTTAACAACAATTTGTATTAAACAATCTCTTTTATTAAACAATCGTTTTTCTACATGATACATTCTCAGCTTGAAGAAGACTTGATTACCCCAGCAGACACATCAGTATCATCACGTTTATCTATCGTGAAAAACGGCTTTTCTCCGTTCTGAAATACAGAATAAGAAAATTACATTAAATAAAGAAGTAAGAATTTGAAAAAATTGTAAGATGCAAACCAACGCCAGGGATTTTTTGTGGGAAAGAGCACTTATGCATTTATGCATTCATATTTCCGTGGTCTCTTCAGGCGTGAATGGGGACTCTACAGCCTGTATAGCCAAACCAACGTCACACTGCGCTTCTCGGGCGAAGAAGTCTTTTGCGGCGTAAAAGAGAGTTGTTACAGGGTTGTGAAATGGGAGGTAAAGGGAGAAAGAGAGAGATGAAGAGAATTGAAAGGAGGTGGGTGCAAAGTTGCCGTGGAATATTAATACCCGGGCGTTCGCTTCTTGGTGAGACGGTGAAGTAGCACGAAATAAAAAATCTGAATACATGAAATGTAATGCAAACGTAAGCTTTCTCAAGCTTTAACCGCAAAAGTGTCCTCCTGGGTATACATAAGATATTTCTGGTGAAAATCACCAGGTTAGGAGATATTGGCGGAGTTCAAGAGCCGTGGAACTTCATCAGACTGCATTAGTGATGAGAATAAATTTATTGATCAGAAATTGTCGATTTGTTAAAGTAAAACGTGGACAGCAATCTGTTTGAAATCAAGCAGGTATTGATCCCTGGTTACAATCAATCATGAGAATTTCATATTGAAAGGGAAATCATGAAAACGTCATCGTTTTGACATTCAACAATATAAGACTGCATATATAAATATCGCTAACGTCGAAAAAGAGAGAATTTCATATGAAACGAGAACTATACCGATGACGTCGCCGACGAAGATGAGGCAGTATTGGATACTAGATATTGGTAGCGTGAAGGGAAGGAAGAGCCAGGAAGGAAGGAAGGGCGCCGTCGTGGGCCAGGAGCTGGTGGCTCCGCCTATCGGCGCGTTGCCTGGCGGTGGTGAATACATTTAGCCTGGTTAGTTTACAAATGAATACAGCGATTGAAGCAACTTATAATATCAATGTACTCTAGGCGTCTCACTTGCTCCTGCAACGGAACACCACCCCTACCCGTGCTAACACCCAGCGTCGGACGAAGGCGCTGTCTTCTTCTTCTTCGTCGCTCCTATCTGTCTCTCTTCCTTTGTCACGGAGTCTCAAGTGGGTTTTCTACCTTGCTCGCACTCTCTCCCTCGCGAGCCATTCGCCGACTCCCGTCCGGGGGCCCTCCATACAGAATGGCCATATTAACTTGATAATTAGCTCAGTTATACGACTTGCAGATGAGGAAAGACTCCGGGACGGACGTCGGCTACCCCTACCCAGGGTTGGTGGCAGTATTCCTTACTCGACTCTCTCCTATGCCATGCCACAAAACGGCTCAGCTCTGCTTCGTTGCTCGGATGGATATAGAAACCCCCTTAGTTCGTATTCCTCTCCCTGTCTGCCAGCAACCGGCGTGTCTGTCCTGCTGTCCTATCCACTCGTCTTTTCTCTTTTACGTTGTCATTATCAACCCGCGGATACTCACCTCGTCACCCTTTCATCGCTCTTCGTTCTCATTTTACCCCTCTCTGCATTTTGTCCAATGATCAAATTTCCTCACCTCCGTGGAAAAAGGGAGACTCATTCTTATTCTTGCTTCTACTTTCTTCTTCGGGCGTCGCGTGTACCGGGACTTACCATTTTAAATTCGGATGCCATCCAGCGGTGGCGGTGCATTCTTGTCGAGATAGCGGCACAGTGAGGACGCGGAAGTCGTGTTACGTGAGTGTATCAAGTTCTATCGACAGGTAAACATTAGAAATCTTGGAGGGAATAATATTTGAAGAGATGAGAGAAACAGATGGCGCGCAACTACATAGTCGACCACGTGCACAGACTACCACGTGGGTATGGTTGGGGGGGGGGGGGGGGGGGGGGGGGGGGGGGGGGGGCGGGGGGAAGTGTTGCCTGGGGTTTAGGCGAGGATATAATATAATCATCTTCCCATGTCTGCTAATCAATGCCACAGATTATATTAATTTTCCTTATGCGCTTAAGGTCAACTCAAGTGTTAACGTTTCAACATTCACCAAACCTGTTTTTAATGCAGTGCAAAACTCGGATATTCAAACAAAACTGATGGAGTCGGAAGCCATTGTGTGTCGCGCAAGTGAACTACACCGTGACGAGTGAATCTCTTCACAGTGACTGACTTTAACACCTATGAGGGAAGGTAGAAAGGGAGCGGGGAGGGGATAGAAATTGTGTATTCTACCAATGTCATTGACCACGTGGTGCAGCAAGCAAACATGGAGGCTTAAGGGCACACTTCAACAAAAAATCTGGAGGTACATAGAGTGTCATGTGTACTCATCATTAATTCAATGCATTGAATTCCGCCAAATGTTTTATTTCATTTTAAGGCAAACAGATACAATACTGCAGGTCCGATCTTATCGATCTAGTGCCGTTGGATCTTTGGATCTTTGGTTCGTCATTGTGAAAAGTTCCCCATGATTCGTCAGCGAAGTGATTATCGCCGGAGAATACAAAATATAACATGCGTCGGTAGATTATATGTTAGGTAGTGTTATTCCGGGAGATGACTGGCATTGAAAACTGCCTTGATGTGGCGTCCGTCGTTGCCCCCGTATGTGTTGTTATTCGTAACGACTGGAATACAGAAGATGGCAGCCATATTAGGCACTGTCCCCTACTCAGTGCTCTCTACCACCGTCCTCTGGTTCTTCAAGGTGCTCGTTTCCAGTTGATCCCTCTTGTATACGCTTACGCGATTTAGATACGAAGTACTTTCAGGAGTACTAGGGGACATCAAATCCTGAAGATGGAATGACGATACTTTTTGATTTATTAGCCTCCCCTTGCGATCTCCCTTGTCGGCTTCTAACTTCTACTTTTCTTTTTCTTAGCATATTCCCTCGTTTGATCTGCCCTCGTCCGTTCTCACCATATTTACACACTTCTAATCGAGAAAATTCTCTTCACGCATTGCCTGCCGCACTTGTCCGATACTTCGATTTATGACTCATGCATCTTTTGTTCTTGATGGGTCACATGGATTGTATACCAGTTGAAACTCCTCGTAAATGTATCACGCGATGAGAAAGGACGAAGTAAAGCAGCTACTCGTGTGTGTTACCAAGGTTCAAACGTGCCATCACGTATCCGCGACGAGGTTTTTACCCAAAATACAATCTAAATAAAGAATCGTTCCCAGGGTCGCGTTTGAATATCATACTAACATTCACAGGTCATCATCATTTTGGTTTATATTGAGTACGAACTCATTAACGATACATCAGCAAATTTCCTCCCAATATCGAAACAATTTTTGCATTGATTTTCTTGAGTCTTTACGTAACGTCAGTTGAATGATGTTATTTAATATGTACTCAGGTTATCTTGGCAGTGATATATCATTATTTCCAAATTTCACTCTTGAAATGCAACACGATTGAAGATCAATAGTGGTTGTCTCTCCCCCAAAATGGGAGAGATCGATCTGGCTGGGAATTCTATAACATGCAAATATAGTAATTCGCTAAATAGTCCCCGCTTTAAAGAAAATTTCTGCCGTTCAAGACATTGAGAAGACAATTATTTAGTCACACGATGATTCCTAGGGGGAACAGGTTGAAGGCATATTAATTTCCAATTAGTAACTTAATGAATAGGTAGCTAAAAATAATTTAAGAATTCTAAGAATTCTTTTTACCAAATTTATGCTGTTTACATAAAGGGAATTTCATTTTGTCATGTCAAATAATTGATCCACTCTGTTCTCACATTTTTCCACATTTAATGCATCTGGACATAATTTTATTTCCTCTTTTGTGCAAAATGTACCTGTCAATCTATTTTATAATTTTCTTTTCGTCATTTGTGGTTTTCGAGACATTGACATTTGTTTATGCCTAATTATTTTATATCGCTGCTGCGACGTTCATCTGGCGCCGAAACGTAGTCTTTTTTTCTCGTAAACGAAAAGGAGCCCAGTCGGCTACACACTGTATGTAGTATCTAACAAAAAAAATGTAGTTCCAACACACGTCTGATGAATTTATGACTATAAAGATGGCATACCGATTCAAAACCAGGAACTGCCAAAGACGCGCGCATAAAAATCCGTCGCATTCGTACCAAAATATTATCTTGTAATTTTCTCTAACGACGTCACATTTCATACTGTCAAGGATATTTTAAGCATAAAAATTTCGGAATATTATCAGCAATGTTGGAAAATATATAGCTCCGTATCGCCAACCAAATCTGTTTTTAGGTGACGTCTCCATATTAATTCTGCAAAACCTGGCACTTTTTTTCCATTTTTTTCAACAACCCTTGCTTTTAGTTAATCAAAATTAGGGTATCCTACCGATTTTTCTCGTAGCCTCAATCCAAAAGCTAACCAAATTAGCGACTCCGCCCAAAAATGAAAATCTGAGTAATATGTCATGAATTTTTTATGTCAACAATCATGATCTTCGCATCACTGTGTGATGTGATATGTGAAATCACATCGAAGCACTCGTCAGACATTATTCAATGTGCCTATCACAAGTTATGGAACCCATAGTCAGGGATATGAAGAGGAGCATTTTTCTGTGGTTTTTCTGCCAGGCGGTGATTTTTAGCACATACTATTTTAAAGTAAATAACTACGGAGTAATAAGTTTTCAAAACAGGTAGCAATAGCGATCTAACTTATTAGGTCGACTTCAACCCCCGCCCCATGAATTTCGGTATTATAAAGGTCATGGTGGCTAGTAGTACCCTCCGTGGGCACCTGTCTTTATAATGTGAATGTTCCACTGGAATATAGAAGGGGTGAGATATAATGTTATGCACCCTTGGAATAACGAGCAAAGTCAACGCCGCGAGCCACCTGAAACCTGCAGGCTGTGTCTCGCTGTATATACTATATTGGTAAGTTTACAATATCATGCCGGCTGCATTTCTTGCAAGCTAGATAATAGCGACTCGATGGCTAATTCTCATGATCCGACGGCATAATGCACCCTCGTGTATTATCAATATTCACCATGCACATTCACTGGACAGTAATGTACGTTTGGCCAATACTTCACTTCACCATGGACGTGCAAAGTACAATATCGAATTCCCTAAGAAGTAGATAATTGTTGGAAGCATATCATGTTTCCGTTCTTCACAGTATTTTCTGCAGGTATTTTGCATAATTCATGAAATGCTTGTTACCATGAACGAAAAGTTTTTTCCTTTCAAGACAAATCGAACGGATATATAAATTTTGTAGCGTTTAATTATTGGTTATCTCGATACGAAATTCATTGAAATGTTCCAGTTTTTGTGCTACCTGACAACACAATTTATTACCAATTCTTTTTTAATATTACATTCTCAAATTTGTCTCCAATAAAATATGAAAAAAAATGTAGAGCAAGTATTTATGGTTATCATATTTGCAGTGCGTGGGTAAAAATTCTTTTTATGCAAATGGCCTTTCAACGAATTGCCTTATAAAAAGCAGAATATGACATTTGTTTAGAACAATTGCGGGAAAAAAATCAACCCTACAACAATAAAAGGCTGATCAATCAAAGATACAGATCAGAGGATACAGTAATTAGCTTGACAGTGAATATTCGTGCACGAGAAAACCGGTTATGGCTCCCTAACGTTCGGTCGGCAAGGTCCTATACAACCGAAACGGAAAATTTTCTACGTATCTTTTGTTGATTTTAACTGCCTCGAGTCACGGTTAAATCGTATATATGTTATTATATACACTACGTGATTATTTTCATTACCCAGAAAGACGGCGGGAATTGCGGAGGCTTTTTGATCATTATCGTCCCCTCGGCTTCTCACTATTGCCAACTTCTTCTCTCTCTTCATCTACAATCAGCCATTTGGACTCGTTCGTTTTTTCCTCACTCGTCGCGGGACTTAGATATCATGTTTTTTTCTTAATGATTTGAGCAATTAGCCACGCTGAATGCCCTGACTTCTCATTGCCTCCTCTGTACATCACCAGTTCATCATGTGTATCGTTCGAACTAGTGAACATTATTTCCCTCGGTCTCAGATCGTATATCAACTTCTAGCTCTGAGGACAATGTACTCAGTATCTTGGATATCTATCTGAATTTTGAGACTCTTTGTATATTGTGTCAAGGGTTCTCCAGATTAGAGCTGACGAATTACGTGGGAAAAATATATTGCTAATAATTTAATTTATGTAATACGAAAACTGTGAAAGGGTTGGTTCAGTCTGCGGATGTTCTCAAAGCAAATTTTTTATAATATGAAAGAAAAAATAGGTATATCAATGAGAATTTCGGGAAAGAAAGCCGATACAAATTGAAACGTTACGCGGAAAAAAAATTTTAAAAGCTGAATGCATAAACAGTTTCCATGATATTATTACTCATCAATAATAACAAGTTATCTAAAATTTACCACGAATTTAGGTTCATTTATCGCCGGCACTCCCATCCTATATATTCCATTCACGAATTTTCATACTCGATCAATTGCTGCGGATAATTAAAATGATTTTGAATTTTACGGTTTTTCGTTCCATTACATTCAATTGAAAGAAAAATTATAGGGTGACATAACTATCAGTTTTTATAATGCCAAACCTTAGTAATTCTTTCTCAAATTTGTACTTTAACTCCCTCATTCCTAAAACGAACAATCACTTTCGATTTTTTTCGTTTTTCATATTTAAAGAGTGATGTTCCCCAAACCAGTCAATTTGTTCACAAACCACCTGACAGGTATCATCAGCAAAACTGGTAGCAATAAAAATTAGAGATGAATTTTTGTCCTAATCCGAAACCATTTTTTTCAATTCGAATACGATATTGATCAGTGATTAATACAAGTATCGGTTATAATACAGGAGTTTCATATGCCACAACTGAAGCAACTCTCATGGGCGGGATACGGTAGAAACCTAATATCAAAAAACATAAAAAAAGAGAACCCTGTAACATCAAAGCAGCCTCTCCCTATCGATTGGTAAATCAGCTATAGTGTATAATCACTGGGCAAATCAACAAGTCATGAAACTTGACACTTGCCTCCTCATTCAGAAACCAAACATAAGCATCGAAGACTGTGCAATCTACTAGTTTATGTCTGTCCCCAAGTAACAGGCCTAAGAACGAGGCAACGCACTCGTGTTTGCCTTACGCAAAAGAGTCCACCGGAAAATTCAAATGAGCCTGGCCTCGAGACATGCATAACGCGCATCTGCGTCATCGGTTGAGTGAGAGGGTCGTGAGGGTTCATCGTTCAAGCCGGTCTAGAAGACCGAATAACAATTGTGTCCCGTGTATTATAGTTGCACGAGGAGGAGCGACGAATCGAGCAGAAAGCCACAGTATTATAGATATATACCTCGTGCACCGTGTGCGGTTATATTCTATTTGGCATTGTTATGTTAACGCCCTCGCGCCCCCACCGTTGTAACAATTGGAACTGGCACAATGGCAGATTCCCTCAGTAAAGGGCGAAGATGCGCTTACACTATATTGAACTCGCAGAAAACTAACTTCGTCATAGTGTGGGTGTTGGTATTATCAGAAAAAGCCGAGGGGGGTTAGGTGTTTTACTTGCGGAGAAGACGAGGTGTTATCGCATTATCGTATTGCGGCGCCTCGCTGTCCGCGTTTGCAATTTCCAAGTCTTCATTCTATTTTTTCTCCATTTCACAGCGTTACGTAAGTGTATGAAATCCAAGAAGCCTCGAAAGATTTATTATACCATATTTTCCATTTTTACGGAATGTTTTCACTATGTATAACATTTCGTAATTGACAGTTTTTTAAATTTCAATCTAAATTTTCACTTAAAATCATTAATAAATAGATGAACATTCTTAGTGGTATACTGAAACATGTTAACGAATGAAATTTAGAATTGCTCTAAAATAGACCAAATCCATTTTTGAATCATCCAAATTACCTCCAATTTTTGCAGGGAAATTAGCGGAATATTACCACAATATTCGACAATGTAGAAAAGTATTATTGTATGAGAGAAGTTCATTATAACTATGAAGTAGAATTCTTGATAAGTCAGTTCATTCCTGGCCTTTACGTCCTTGACAGCGCGTTCATTTCATTCTAGGGGTTTTCCAATGGTAGAGAGGCTTTGAAAAACATCTATTGAGTTTCTCATAAGTTGTCTATGATCAAAAGATATGATTTCGTCGTATATTTTTCTTACCAACCCAAAAGTTTTGACTTATATGAGAAGTTGGCCAGAATTCTCAATTTATACTTAAAAAGGTTGAAAAACAACTTCTGCTTTGAATTTCTGATTTTTTTGCTGGACATGTTTATACCGTTTTTGGATCATATGAGCTATAAGGTATAGTTGATTCACTTATTTGACATGCCTTTTAGATGGATTTGATTTAATATATACAATAACTAAATGGATTGTAAATTCGATGAACGTTATCTGAGACTTTGAATCAACTTTCAGTATAAGTCAAAACGTTGGTTTTATAGGAAGGAATAGACGACAAAAATAGAAGTATGGCATATGATGTAATTGACCAGATTTTCGTTTTCAACATCTTTTTATCAAAAATTGAGTATTATTAATGCATGAAGATCAAAGAGAACTATTCACGTATTTAATAAATCCAAATCGATTAATTTGAAGAGGTATGCAAAAAAACGGAAAAACACGGAAAAATTCACAGTTACGATGGCCGCGTCGGTGAGTGAAGCGTAAAACAGTGAAATTAATGACGTTTTTTTATAGAGACGAGACACAAAAAATGGCGTACATTGGATAATGATAGCTATTGCCTTGGATATTTTTATACCGGACTTCTTCATTTCTGGGATATATCATCGACCAAAGCCAATGAGACTCTGTATTTAATTCGTATAGGCTTAATGAAGTTAATTATAGGTTTCTTTACTGGTGAGTCCATTTTCAATTGTGTGAGATGTAAGGTCGAATGGCACATCTATATTAGGTTCATATATAAGACACAACTCAAATAATGAATTGAATAGGATTTAAACTATGATACAACATAAAGTGTCTTTCATAATTTGTTCCACCATTCTTGATTATTATATAAAATATTCAGTCTGTTGAACCAACACTTGTAAAAATTTGTTTTTTGCCTTTTCTCTAATTCTACTACGAAGACGCCTCACTCTGCAAAAATTGTTCTTTACTTTCAATATTAAAAAATTTCAAGCAAATTTTGGAATTTTTAGATTTTCACTGAAAACTCTCAACAAAAATATCTGTATATCTTTTTTCTCCTGCAGAATAAACCGTACGGATTAAATGCTTACAATAAAATGAAAAAAAAACTATCAACACATGAACTGGTCCACAATTTTATTAGGAAAGAGTGAAGTTGAATGGACAATGATTGAGTTTCTGTTAGTAAATATTGTTACTCATCTGTCGCCATATTTTTCCTTTCATTTCGACAATGATAAGACTAGAATTCCGTAAAACCAATAAAAGGATTGTCATTCTCTCTTATTTTAGTTTACGTCGCTCTCCGCTACGGGTATAATTTTGGTTGAAATAATAAGAATATTTTACGGTTTCGGGATAATTGATCTGCACGTCTGGAAATATTTGCGGCATTAATGCCGACAAATTCACTACTCCTCTCCCATTTTTTTCTTTATACACATGAAAACAAGCATAAAAAAGACTTGAGCTCTACGAACGCTTAATTTATTTGATAATTGTTCTTCAACTTCGTTCACCGTGTAAAGACAGTTAAAACCACAATACAGTATCAATTAAAATGAAATGTGATAAGGAAAAAGCGCGAAGATGTCATAAACTGGAAGTGACAAAGTGAGTACTCTCTTCGTACTTACTTTCACGCGTGACTGAAATATATCAAATTGTATTATATTAGCAGCCTTATGCCCAAATCCATACGGATTGGGAGTATCCGTACATTTGCATTATATAGACACAAAGAGTGAGTTAATTATCAGAATTGAATTATAAAATTATATTTCGAATATGCATATTATGACTTATGCGAACTTGTGTTCAATCAATCTTTTTCTTTTGGTTATCATGGAGCTTGCTTCGCCGGATATTTTTCGCTTATTATTTATCACACCTCGCTCTTCTTTAATAAAGTTTCATTGAAAACGTCAATAAAAAAACTCCATAAAATTCTTCACATTTTTTAATCACATAATTGGTAGTTTAAAACAATCCTCTCAATAACAGTAATGAAAAATAATTGAATTAGGGGAATCGAAAAAAAATCGATAAAAATAATAACCCGCGTTATTAGAGAGAACTCTGTCCACATCTCGCGGCATATCCCCTCCACAACTGAAGCCGTTACAAGTGGCCGTAACGTGTTGCTACGTCCTTAAACCCGCCGCAGTTTTTCCCCTTCATTTTTATTCTCCTGTTAATGTTGACTATTACTTTTTCCTTCCGCGTAAAGTCTAACTCCTTATTCGGCTCTTTTTATACACCTGGTGTTTGTTCCAACAGAGAACACCGTTTATCAATTAAAAACAGATCAATTTTACATCATAGTAACAGTTGATTTGAAAGCTCGTGTTTCACAGTCCATTGTCTTTTCATCGATCATCTTTGGAATGTAAATCATACGTACTTTTTAATCGTTCTAATTCGTCCTTTTGTCTTCCTTTTTTACTCATAATTTATAATTTATTGAATTCAATGGAATAAGCCCACATCTCTCAGTTCTCACACACCTCAACCTGTATTTTTTTCCCCACTAGCGGTATTTCTACAATCTTTATTGTTTATACAGTCAAGTTAGCCGGGGAGCCGCAGAAAAGAATGCTGCGGAAATAAACCAAAATAAAAATTGTATGGAACCTGCCCCCGAGAAACAGCGGTTAAATGCAAGGTAGTAGAGGCGTTGGACATTAATTTCCAAAGCGTGTCTCGCGAATTCCAAAAGCCAGTTTATCCAACCAAATCAGGGCCGCACCCCTTATACCTCTTTCGTTTATAAAGTTCCTTCCCTGCATCGCGCAACACCAGAAGTGAAATACAGAAGGTGGCTTTTGGATCCAATGCTCTCGACTCGTCCTCGCACCTATAAATCTTGGTGGCATTATGTACGCAACAATCCATACAAGGAGACCCGCACTTACACGCTATTTTTGACGTTAAATACGACGTTAAATAATTCGATCGGATGCATGGTGTGTTCTATAATATATTTTAGCATCTTCGTCGTAGACTCGTGCTCAAGCAACAACTTTATAGGAGTTTATAAATTCAAATGATGATAAATCTTCATGAATGCCGGAGTAGATGATCGAATTTATGCATTTAAATTCGTAGAAAAATTGTAATAGTAAAATTCCATTTTTCTTATCAGTTGTATACGAGATTACGTGCTGACGGTCATCCACAGTATTGGATTTATACTTCACAATGAACTGAAAAATAACGATGGAGAAGACGTTCCCACGAGATGTCTGCTGAAGTCCCAGTTTCCATATTTGATGATTACCTGTAGCCTTTTCTGTAGGATACTTTCGTTACGCCGGTAGGACACAACTGCGGATCTAGTGATCCAAATAGGTGCTCTTCGTCCCCCTTGCTGTTCTCTGCTATGCTTCCTTGATTCTTCTCATCTTCCTCTCATTCCTCTCCCGTATTGGTTCATTCCCCTCCCGTCCTCTTTTCTCAACTCGTTTATTTATTTTTTTTTCTTGTACACTGTTTTTACTTTCCTCTTCCGTTTCTTCTCCGTGGCTTCTTGCTGCATGAATAGCCTCCGGTATTCGTGGGCTGCCAATAAGATTTATGTTAATCCCTTTCCGTGAATAATTGGGTGTATATAGACAACAGATTCGTTTTGCGAGCTCCGGTTGTTCTGAAATCGGTAGTTTTTGGATTATTAATTCAACCGATTTTGATTTTTATCTTACTAATCCATTATCGTTGTCGCCCTCATCATCTGAGCATATACCTGCCACTCTTAGTAAGAACTAATGTCCTTGTTCCCAAAGTTGCTTTCTCCGTGGCAATTAGAAATCCATCGATAATCGATAATGATCACCGCCAGCGATATTTTTACGTCTGTAACGTAGAAGGTAGGAGCCAGATTGTAATGATGAGTTAGGTGCGTGCAGGTTTGATGATGACAAAATTATCGTACAGATAAACGACGGAACATAACTGGTGAATTCAGTAATTCAATGAGAGTGTATGAAAGTTCCAAGATAGTACATGAATAATTACTATTACCGTCTGCATAACATTTTAGCGTTTCTGATAATATGCTGAAATATCTGATCGTCTCTTGGAAAATTTAGTCCCATCTCTACGGAAATTTCATAGTGATATGAGAAGAATTCACTTCCTAGACTGTTAACGATTTTCGATTGAAATTTCCAGTACATTTATTGGGAATTTACATTCCACGTAAAATTTCAAGGATTTTTCTAACCGAAAATTAATCAAATTTTGTGGATAAACACTATGAACTGAGAGTTTCGTTTCATTGTTTTCTGCAAATTAATTGCAAATAAATTAATCTACCATTGAATTATCAAGTTTTTCTGAAAATTTATCACAGTCCGATTTGAATTTCCTGGAAACATCAAATAATAGTGTCTATATTGTCTGTATTTCCTGCCTAAACTTTTGTTTTTTTTTTGCTCAACTTTCAGTGAAACCTGGAGTGTTATAATTTTGTTAAAATTATCCCTGACATCACGTTCATTGTCTCCACGCCAAAAATTGGTAGTTAACAGGCCATGAAGTTTTATTTATTTCTAACAGAGCACCCACTAAGTTTCAAGTTCCACTATTAATACAGTTTGTTAACTATCATTTGCTGCCGTCTTTCTGTTGTAAGACTACAATTACTCTAAAGAATATTTGACTGGATACACATTGAGAAAAAACATTTCCTACCAACAAATAAATTGACTTGCCACAGGAAAATCCGGATATTTCCAATGCGACTCATATACTTCCTACTTATGATGAATAAATTAACTTGTTGCAAGTTAATTAACATGGGTAAAGAATTATTTTTTCTTAATGCGCACACCTGAATTCAAGCAGTCGTCACCATGGATAATCTTGAAAATCAGGGTCGTAGTTCATTTTTATTCATTTTTTTTTCCATTCCCTGATGATATATTCGGTACATTGACGATAAAGACTGCACTCTTACCCTGATTCCTCAATGCTCTAATAAACGACATGACTTGTGTCGCGTTAATCGTACCAATTATCAGACGTTGATGGTAGGCAATTTGTCCGATATCATCACATATTACAAGAACAGTGTAATGCATATTAGGATATGTGACAGCTTAACTTGGCAATCATGAAAAACAGGGGTTCTATTAGTATCAATAATCAGTCCCCTTAACCGTTAACACCCTTGATTCTAGGCGTCGTTATGATACCCGCATTGAAATTTTCAAATAATTAATTCCATGGAATTTAATTTCACCAGGTTGATGTGCAATTTAATGATCGAAACGTGTTTATATTACTTTATATCATGCGATCGTGGCCTGCGGGTCTACTTACTCGGTAATAAACATAGCAGCATTAAACAGTAAAAGTTTGATGTACATTTTATTGAACGCTGTTCAATCAACCGTCAAGATTGTGACAATAGGGATCTAGAAAATTGATTTTTTTCATTCTCATATTCTCCAATACTGAAATCAACACCTGCAATCAATTTCACATTTTTCATACGGACGTTACCACGGAAGTACCGTATATTTTTCATTCAATGATCAATTAGACATAAATATACCCACACACACACACATTCAAACCGGGAATTTACGGGAGATAGTGCGTCATATATACGCACAGAATGAAGTTGCGTGCCTCTGGTAATTACCGGGTTATTCGCCAGTGTGGTTAACACACAACAACGCAATGGTGGATTTTCATCCTCTCCGCGTAACCCTCCCTCGCCCCTCATCCACACGAGTTTTGTATAGATCGCTGAAAGATTCTGGCAAACTCACAGGCATTCGGATGACTGCCACAGTATTACCCAGTGTTTCTCGTCACAGCGTTGATTTCAACGCCAATTAAACACCCGCTTGTCAAGGAGGCGGCCCACGATTCCCTACGATTCGCTGTCGCACGCGATGCGTTGCCTTCGTTATTATTACGTGTCATTGCCGCCCACGGAATGGCGGGTTTAACGAGCGAGATGCGTCGACCATGTTTCCTCGATTCTTTTCATACATTATTGCGTCTTGTTGACGATTTTTTTTGCAATTTTTTGGTCGATTGGGAGCATAAAGTAGTGGTCAACGATCTAGGTGTTGATACGAGGAATCTGTAGAACGAGAAGATCTCAGTAGAATTATTTCTTTCTTCGTAATAGCCGTCTGAATGTAGCCATCCATTTCATGCAAATACCTCATTCCATATTAGTCTTACTTTCACACAAGGGTCGTCTTCTGCTTGAATTAATTGCATTACTGCATTGAAAATTGGTTTACTTACGTTTCATTTTCTAATGGTTCTCAATCATTTTAAAATATTGTATTTTATATGACAAGTCATCTTATGTAATATAGGAAGCACTAGTATCTCACAAAGCAATTATTTCTATGTCCATAAGTACATATTAACATTAATATGTCCATTTTGACCCATGGTGAACATTGCGATTTTGCCATAGTTATATTTTTATAAATTATGACAATCTTTACTAATTAATTCTCCGACTGTGAAAATTTGGACATTATGTTGAAATTTCTAAATAGATAGAAATATTAATTAATAATTAGCTCAAGATCGGTGCACTATGATAACTATTAAAAAAAAATCGGTCTTTCCCTCCGGAAACATAACCGTTTGCAGTCTATATTGAATTGCTTGACTTTTGGTTTGTTTGTTTGTTTTGTTTGTTTGAAAAGAAATCGACCTATTTGTTGTGGTTGTAGTTTTGCGAAACAAAGTGGATACATCATTTTCCATTGTCGATTGTACATGCCTTACTTTTTGTCCATGGCCTATTATAGATCACTGAGAAGAAGAAAATAGCAGAAAAGGCATGTTCATATTTCGATTTTCAAAATATACTCATTGCTGGATCTATTGCATTGCATTGCATCTAAGAATAAAAACAGTAAATTTCATATATCTCATATCACATTTCATTTTGTGAAATTTTATGGCAATCAGATGCTGCAATTTTCGAATTTTCCAAGAAATTGTCAATTTCTTTCATTTTTCAACTCAAGGAAGTACTAATTGTACATATACAATAAATGACAGAAAAACAAGTGTCAATTTTTTTTAGCGTCGATATGGACTTATGCAAATATAAGAACTATAAACTAGTGCTCGTACCGAGAATTTAAACGAATCAGTTTGGATTTTGATTTCCAGAAATATAATATGGTATTCATCTTTGAAGGATAATTGAAACATCTACGGATAAAATCCTTCTGACATTGGCATAGCATTGGTATTTTATTTTAGTTTTTTTACTACTAATTTACATGTCTAGTGTGTCAACAGATATGCCTTCTCATACAATCAATAAGGATAAGTGATTCCAAATTATCCGACACATCGGTATTCAATCCAAATGACTTTGGACGACTTAAGATTGAATCAGTACATATGTACATCTGCAATCTCACCATATGTAATCTAGTCAGTTGATATTCATGTAAGGTTTCAAATTTTAACTTTGCACTACCAAAATTCAAAAGAAATGGAAGTAAATAATATGGATCCAACTGTATTTTTATCAGGAGAGCTTTGGAAAAAAATGAAAAAGTTGAAGTATGTGTACGTCATCCAATTAAAATTGGGAATTACCAAACAGTCGGACGTCAAATGATGTAGTGACTTGTTGAAACAATGTGATATGTTATTTCATACAAATTAAACAAAAGACATCAATAAACGTGCCGCGAAATGAGTCTACCATAATAACTTCTGCATATTGCGAGGACAGATGAAGCGGGAAGAGAGGATTGTTATAAAATTCATTTACTTGCCCAACGACTTTTTGGCTCTCATAGGAGGACAGATTAATTTCCCAGTCTAGCAGCTAAAAATGAATTTGATTATTTTTATTTGCTTGCATTTACTGTAATGAAGTGAAATTGGTAGAACTTTATTCCTTTCTTCTTGAACTTTCAACAAGAGTTTCACACCGAATCCCATCGTTAAAACTGGGTGTGCCATCTTTAAAGCTCAGAGTTCATCTAGGCCAGTATTCAGAAAATAAGACATACAGAAATGAAATTACGACAAAAGACCAGGGCAACTGCTTTGCACCAACTTTGTGAACATTCCAAAAAGGTTTGTTGCCAAAATAGATTGCAGTATCGTGCCAGATAGTCTTCCTCCACCATTTTTGTGCAAAACACTAAAAAAGAAAATTACGTGGATACCGAGAAATGAGAAGGGATTGTGAGTGCATATAGAAGAAGATTTTGATATATTTTGATTCAGTGGTAGGTGGAAATTTTGAAAGGCAATTTTGAATTGATGGAATTACCACCAGTGATTTGAATTTAATCTTTGAGACTAACTGGCGGCAATGACCTGGGGATAATCGCATTTTAATCGAGATGGCCGATGACAATTACCTTATTAGTTTCGACAAACGTTAAAGCATCGCAAAGAGTGGATCTATATTATCTAAATAATATTTTCAACTGTACATTGTTTTTATCACTCATAAAATCATTGTAATGATATTCTTTGATTTATTTGCAGCTTAAGTTAAGTAGGTGCGGAAACAATTGCTCAAGAAATACCGTTTCATTATAGCGTGCATCGATGACGATGGTAATGATATTGCTCAAGTTGAATACACTCCTCTGACACCTCATAATATTGGCAACTCTTAAAATATTGCAAAATATCGTTGAAAGATTGTCGAATTAACGCACCAACCCACAGCAGAAATTCCAAGGACATATGTTTACCAAATATATCCGTGAGGCGAGTCATAATGACATAACTGTCAATTATTGGATCCACCAGGACACACCAAGAGGAAGAAGACCAAAATACATTAATGTTTGTAGAAGAGGCAAGCATTATCAATGTCATCCAGGATCATATCTCCTGAAAGTCTTCGCCTAAAACGTTTAAAGTTGTCAAAGAATGCTGCTGCGGTCAAGGTCAACGAGTATTGAACAACTCAACCCTGCAGTCGATGTACCCTCAGCTGTGACGTTAAGCGCAGCTCTCACAGATTGATCGTATGCAACATTTGTTGAATTTTGTGCAATACAAATGTTAACGACGGTCGTTACCCTGCGCAGTTTCAATTCATCAGGACTGACCTTGCTCCCGAATCTTCGATTCTAATTTGCGACAACTTCAGGAGGTGAGCCTACATTTCACAAACTAGCGCCGGACGGCTCATTCCGCCGGTTGCGAAACTTTTACAGAATATACCTAATAATAGTGTGGGGTAATATAAAGTTATGCAATATCGATAAATTCACAAGCTTTGCTAAGACTAGAAACTGTATTTCTAGCAAGTACTCTTTAGCCTCAGGGCCCTTTATCTACGTTGTAGAATGCTAGTGGGATGTCTATAATGCCAACAGAAACAAAACGTAATGTCTATGCGATAGGGAAAAATAACGAATGTGCTTGATTCCTCAAAACAATTATTAAATTTGTGATGTACAATACGCAGAATAATGATTTCGGCGATAGGGGGGTAACCGTATTTGCGTATAAAAATTCACCGTAAATACACTCCGAGATTTTTTACGGAAAAATATCAACATTTAAAAAATCTCCTCAGATGGATTATCTCAGGCTTTATACTGAATACGAACCGAAGATCCCGACGAAAACGATGTAAAGTATTGGACAGAAAATTCGTTTAAAGGGAGAAATACAAGTTATTCCAATAGTTGAATAAATTATTATATCAATGAATAAAATGAGAATCTCGTAATCAAACAGGACTGAAAACTATTGAAGAAAAAAATTTACAGATTATTGTAAGACGTTCTCGAACTTACGAGTAGATTATACATCAAGTTGAAACAAATAGCACTATCATTTCATGTAATATACACGGTTCCAAAGGATGTTGGTTGTTGTCTTCTTTTAGAGAACCAAGAGTCAACTTATTCATCTGAGAATTTTCTATTTTTTACTTTTTTTCCCAAAATTTGTTCACTATTTATACTTTGTTCTGTTTCACTACCTCTATGTTTGTATGTTATCTCCATATTATGAGTTAGTTTAATTGTCTAAACACTAAACAACATATCTTATTTTAGGTTGCGTTCAATCGAGAAATATTGAATTAAGTATTAGTTATAGATTGTATATTGATGGTAAAAATATATGACAATCAAAATAACAGCATAACCATTATGACAAATCGTCACCCAGTAATCGCTAAAATAAATGCATCGACTATGAAAAACTTATCAGCATCATGTAGTTACTATCGTGAGTGATTTAAATATATGCTAGTAGAGCGATTAGGCAAGACTTCAGCCAAGCACAGATACCTTATCGTGGTAAATATGGTAGTGTGTAAAAGTCGTGCGTATATATACCAGTTGTCCTCGATAAATCAAAAGCTGGACACGATCGGCATCACTCGCTCGTTGTCTTCCTCATTGGTGGGGCAGCAAATTATAACCATAAAACGAAAAAAAAAGGATTGAGGGAATCACCTCGAGGCCTGGAATGCAAATTTTTCCAGATAAGAATACCGATATCTCGTCAAGTGCAAAACATGACAAATCCTTCACAACTGCTTAGATAAAAAATGCAAAGTTACGGACCAGCCCTCCAAGCCAAGTCTCTTTCCTTCTTGGCCAGAATGATTACTGTCAATTTGGACTCCATTAGAATAAATAGAAAAAAAAAAACATAATTGACTTTTTAGGTACCCTTGTCACCTCGTAAAATTCTAAATCAAACCGGGACGAACGCTGGGGATATCTCAATAAATTAGCTTATATGAGTTACGTGAAATGGTTGTTGCTACTCACCCCTCATTCGGCAATCAGCCCCCCACTGTGCCAGTGGCCATTGAGAAAAGGGAGCCGGTAGAGTTTTAATCACGCAGCCAGTGGGGTCCACAGGGCTCATGGGAGTATTTTATTGAAAACCCCGGCTTTTACGTGTCCAACTACTTTATTACCTCGAATTCGTTGGTGAACATTCTCATTGAGGATTAGGGATTTTAAATGGGCAGTCAATTGGTGACTTAGACACTAGTAAAAAATCATTTCATCGATTGTTTGGTTATCATTTTTAGGAGAGCGATATTAAATTCGATTTGGCCAGAGAAAAATCAAATGTTTAAATTTTAGCAATAAATTGGTAGAATTACAAATGTTTTGAGCAGTGACAACACTAGACTTTATCATTTCCCTTCACTACGTAATAAAACTATCATTACATGAATATTCAAGGTGAAATTAGCCAAAATTTACAATTAATTGAGCATACTAGATTATATTTTAGTGGCAAATTAATTATTTCTATTCCTTTCCATGGGGAAAATCCTTGATTTCAAAAATTCTTTCACTGATTTGAAACTCTCATAATATTTTCATAAATAAAATGTTCAAGTTTCCAATTTTGACCTCTCTTATTTCATTAAAAGTAATTATTCTACATAATATTTAATTTCCCAATTTGACTTTGATAATGTGTCTGAAACAACAACGATTATATCCTTAGATGGACTGATGCTAAATAGTTTCATCTAACTACAAGTTTTTTTCTCTCTGAGGAATTAGTTTTCCAGGAGGTCAAGCACTCACTATTGGCCACGGTTACGGATCCTATTTATCAGGGCATAATAGGATAATTACCGCGTGAACCCGTCGATCCAGAGGATGAACATGGCCTTACAGTCGAATGATGCATTTTGATTAAAATTTACTATTTACTTATTTTTTGTCACTGCTGCTACGTTCAGCCCGTGTCGAAAAGTGCCTTTTCGTTTACTAGTAAACGAAAAGTCGAAACTTGTAAACGAAAAGACTTTT
>JAPYZN010001204.1:0-24186 GCA_030522865.1 Psyttalia lounsburyi
AGATTTGAGTAAAATGCCTCATATGCAGGCCCTCAATGAAAAACTATCTTCACCCTATCCAGACATAGAATATTTCTATCAGTCGATCGATTGACTGTTCGGAATACTCTATGGCAATAAAGTCCGGGCGTGGCCTGGTTGAAAACCTGTACGCCAAGGCTTGGTTAACCAGTCTGGCCCCAGGCTTGGTACAAGCTTGGTAGACGGGCTTGATATAAAAAAAAAATCCAAGCCTGGTAATTCTTTATTAAAACGACGGTACCAAGCGTGGATGAAGCTAGGACTACCAGAGTCTGGTAACCGGTGACTTATCCACGCTTGGTCCGTTCGTGAAGCTAGGGGATTCCTACCTGGGCTCCCACGAGCCAAAAACACCATAACGCACATGTTGCATAATATACTATTAACTGAACAACACTCTAGATATGCACGATAATTTTCACTTGTTTACGACATTGTAAAATTCGCTATAAGAATTAGCAAATGTTCCAAGCTTGGGCCAAGGACGGCCCAACCCTGGTGAGGCAAGGCCCGAGCCTGTTATCCAAGGCTGACCCAAACTTGGTTGAATCCTGGAATGATAACGTAAGCCTGGCGGCCGTGCTTGGCCGCCGGAACTGGACCATACTGGGCTACCAGGACTCAACCATCCTGGCCTTTTATTTCTTTATTTGCATTGATAAAGAAATGATATAGCATATTTCCGGGCTGTCATTATGGAATATTCTACTCGCGTGGAGTTTGGTGAACCGAGCCCTAGCCGAGGCGATCAACCACGCGATTCTAAAAACCCCATAACGACCAGGAACGATATTTTTCCGTAGTGAGTGATTTTCACTCTGTCGACGTCGGGCAAGAGCCCGTCCTCTCGCCCGTACCAATCTCTGGGCAAGGAAAAGTGAAGAGCAGTACAAAAAATAATATACATTCAAGTATTTTTATTACTAATTCTCCCCTACTTATCCACTCTCAACTCATTTTTTATCGGAAATGGCAACTTTAGTAACTTAAAATATTCACTCCAACCGGATATTGAACCCGCGATCCTACCATTACTAGTCCAACAACTTAACCACTTATCTAACGCGCAATTCTCATTGCTGGTCACTTAAATTGTTTCTATATCAAACACAATCGAGCTGCTTCTTGATTTCCAAGTTTATGAATGTAATTCTAATTCATCTCGCTCGTGCTAGTAACCAATTAACCCCTGTTGATATTTGATTAATTCATACCATCCTCTCGCCCCCCTCTCCCTCCTCCTCCTTGTCCCATACTCTTTATTATCTATTTCTTTATTATCAATAATGATGATTGTATGCGTGTTTATTTTTAAATTATCCCCCCTCCCTCCTTTTCCAAGTCTGGCTATTGATTAGCGAACAAACTTGGTCCAATTCTGGCTGACGCTTACTTATCAACCGTTGAATGCCGACCTTGGACCCACCCTAACCCAATCTCAGCTGCCAAGTTTGGACATTGTGCTATTACGGTTATTAAGCCGAGCGTGAGCCACGCTTGAATCCATTGCCGAAGCTCGGCACTTCCTTCCTCGGAAGTAGTGATCACTGACTCATCTTCCCCATTTCGTCTCCAGAAGATTTTAATCTTACAACCCCGAAAGAAGCAGCCATGAACCTTCCGTTACTTTTAAATTGACTCTCATCCATTGAAAGCTTGTTCTCTCTCAATCGAGTTCTACGTTAATTAATTCTCCCCAACTCACAATTCATCATGGAGAAACATTGGCAGTTTATTTGTAGAATTTAATTAAGAGACTTCTCGCTCGTCTCAAAAGCTCCTTTCTACACCATCAGAATTATTTAAAAGAGGGGAAAAGTCACATGTAGAAAACATGCTACTCGTTGTAATCGATTTCCCGTCCTTTACAAATTCTTTTTTCATGACTCTTACATTCCCTTCGCATTATATCAGGGAACCTGGGAACCCTGACAATCCTTCGACTGAATGAGGTTCAAGGACCTCGTTAAATCTGTAAAAGTGGCTTTCTGAAATCCTCCACTCCCCTCTCAATGTCTTTCCACAAAAAGACCCGCAAATCCATCTATTCAATTCTCATTTTAATAATTTACATTCAAACGTGATACGGTTAATGGGAAATTTCGAAAATCCCCCAGCATTTCGGAGTAAATGGATGATGGATTTTGTCTGTATTCATGGGGAATTGAAATATCGAGTGGATGCCAGTTTTACGAGTTTGTGTTTATGCCGATGGGAGGAATTGTCAAGTTCAGATCATAAATTCAACCGGTGTATGTGAGCCATTTTCGGGGGGCGATAAAAGCGACTGAATTTCAATTTGAACAGGACCGTAAAAGCGAAGAAAATTTCCATTAATGACGAATTCATGGCTGGGAAATTAATGAGTGAGTGTTTATGATAATGCTGGCGTTAAATGAAGGAAAAAAAACCTTTCGCTCTAGTTCAAGGATGCTAATTAATAATTTGGATAATTTTAATCCAAATCCCAGTTCATTCCCCCTCAACGCCCAAGTAAAAAAGGGCAAATCGGACAATTTATTCAGGTACTAGTGCTCATACCCGGTGAATTTGATACTGCAAACAAGATCGACCAATAATAGGTCTCGTTTACACGCCGACAAATGTGGATATACATGAAATGCTCCAGTCCTGTGCCTCAATGCTGCCCTATACTACCACGCGTGGCGGCAGGAGCAGGGGGGGTGTTTTGCCGAGAAGAGAGAGGATCGCGTGTGTAGCGTGTAAATTTGCACGATCGATTCTCCCTCCCCGTAGTGGCCCATTCTATACATTCAGCATTCCGAAACTATATGTATACGAAACATATATATCCCCGGGCCATTCTGATACTGGACTTGAGTTTCCCGAGGCCATAGGCACACAAATACAGAGCGAGGAGTGGGAGGAGGGACTGGTGCCTCTTCAATTCGCTCTGGTACGCATGGAATCCCTTAATTACGAAGATTGCCGTGACTCTGTTGGCACTTGCCCCTCATTATTTTGGGGCTCGAATTTGTGTTGCTATTTCGCATTGAATGGGGACGAGTTCTCATGGTTCGCGATTTATGGGGCTGAGAGGGGAGACCCCATTGAGGAGCCGCATGTGCGCCATTTGAGGAGCTGTCATTGATTATGGATGGTTAATATTGACAATATTGTCATTAACCCTCGGGGTCGTTTGACTGTTAGTCCCGAAAGGGATAGGAGATCCGAAGATGGCAATATCAGACCAGGGCCCTGTGAAGGTCGGGAGTCAGACCAGTTTTTTCCGAAGTCCGATTACCTGATTGTATAATACGATCATTCTCCTCCCCTGTCCTTTCACCCCTAATGTCGTCAATATCGCCAAACAGAAGCAAGCATTCGTGAGTTTAAATGATTTCATTGAAAGCACAAACAATAAAATCGACATCTACGCCCTGCCACACGTGTGTAAAACCCGTTGACGTGTATCGATTTTTCGTTGTGTATGGGGACCAGCGGGGACTGGAGGCTTGTCTCATTCTATCATGCGTGGACGTTAATTTCGGGGTGAAACAAACGGAATTCAAGCGTGCATGCATGTGAGTCCACTTCCCCCCTTCCCTTCTCAGCGTACATATCCCACTAATTCATGTTGTTTTGATGGGGGTGGGAGGTGCCATCGGGGAGGGGGTATAATGGGGGTGGGATTTCACCGAGAGTTCAAATGTGTATATCTGGCGTTTCAAACTAATGCCAAGCCGCCAACCCACCGCACGCACACTTGCTTTAAAACCCCTCTCTAATACTGTTGAATATACGAAAATGGGTAACACCCACGTGGTGGCAATCCAAAACGCATCGGATTTCATGCGAATGCACGGACAATTTACATTTATCTGGGGGATATGCGTTTATGGATTATTGAACAATTTGTTCAGCTGTTTATTCAAATTATTTATGTTCATTCTGGGGGACGGAAAAATTTTCTAGGTTAAAAAAATCTTTTAACTTTCCGATAGGAAGTTATTGGTTTCACCCCGAAAATCTAAATTCATAATTTTATAAAATGTCGACGTTTCATGACCTTTGGAACACTCCCCGAGGTTTTGTTATCGAGCTGTCTGTGTGTGTGTGTGATTACTTTTTTTCGCTCACGCTTTATGACAAACGGTGAGTGCGAAATCTTCCCACCCCTTTTTGATTTTTTAAACAAAAAAGCGGTAAAAAGGAAATTTCATCGTATAATTCCTTCTGTTCACACTCCCGGGCGAAAAAGTCGGAAAGTTATTTACGAGGCCCGTTGAGGGCCGAATAAAAAGAAACAGTCACACAAGGTATTGGGAGACCGGCCTCAACTTGTTTTTTTTTTTTCATTCAGTCAAATGTTCTGAAAGTGAAATCCTTAAACAACGAAACCTTTTACCTATCTACCCTTTTTCATTACCCCTTGACGCCCTTTGTTGAATCTAAGTCCTTAGAAAATTGCCAATTAATTTTTCCACTCTTCCAGTTTGTAAACATACCACAAAATCTCCTCGCTTGATAAAAAAAAAATTGTTCCACTATCTAAATCATCAAATACCGCACTGGAAATATTTTCTTTGATGTCTGTGACCTATCGCGGAACATCTCGGGAATGGAAAAAAAATTATCACTCTGATATAACCGAGAGGAAGGAAGAATAATTTGAATGTGGAAAATTGCCAGGGGTGTGCGCAGACATTTCAGCGCAGTATCGATCCAGAGTGGTCTCAAGATGGCGGGGCGTATGACACACGCATTTAGTCTGTTTCTACTTGTGCTTGAAATTAGTGAAGGTCAAAAGCATGCGAAGACTTTTGTATTTCCGGAATATCCATATAAAGAAACTTCCAAAAACGTAATTATTAATTTTTATTGAATTATTTGAATTCATAATTTTTTAAACATTCTGATATGTTTCGCTGACATTTTAGGGGTGAAATCACCCACAAATGCCGCGAAATTTCAATTTATTAATGAGAAACATTTGACATAATGAGAAACATACATTTTATATAAATTTATGGGTGAAATGGTGTTTAGGGTCAAACTTTTTGAGTAATAAAAACTAAAAAAAAATTTGAACAACTTGTCAAACGGATTGGCAATCAAATTTAAAATATTCTTCAGGCTTGTCAAATTCATTGAACTCCGTAATATTTTCATTCCACTTTCTTCCTGAGGAATTATTATTCCGAGAGTTTGAGCGAGCTTGCGAGGAGAGTGGAGCCTGCAAAACCCTCTCCCAACAGCGAAGCGCAGTGGCCAAGACCCGATGCATCCGAGAATGCGTCTCGCCGTCCTGTTATCGAGAGATCTACCTCTTCGATCAGGTATAAAAACACATACCCCACTAATTTTCCCTTTATCTATGTTAATAACTCTTTAATATTCCCGACCAGTTGGAGGAGGGTGAAATCGACGTGAGACTGAACTCATTCAAGGGCTGTTTTATGCAGCGCAACGGTCGCCCTCGGAAATAACAAAGGAGCAATTTTTATAATTAAATAAAAAAATGGTTCAAGGGTCCAATTAAAAATATAAAAAAAGTCTAATTAGGACAGGATTGAAAATGACAAAATAGGGCATACACAACCAGTGTTCACAATTCAAAACAATAAATTTGTCAGATTGTTTTTCAAGGGTTAAATGAACTTCAGTTTTAGTCTCAAATTCAAGACGTGTCATTTAACTCTAAAGATCGTTTGAACACCAACAAAAACCGAAGAAAAAACAGAATTACACTAAAAAGTAAATTTTTTTTAGTGCTCGGTTTGCCCTTCTTACTACTCCAACAAAATCAAATTCCTCAATTTACAGCTCAAAACAAAATGCAGCTGAGAAAAAAATTCACTTTTACTCAAATGAAATATCTCTTTATTCACAAAAAATATTTAATACAAGTATTATCAACGAAATTTTCTCTTGCACTCTCTTTCTCTCTAAAAACCCCTTAGAATAACTAAATCCCCTTTCAACTGAAGTTATTCAGACAAAGAGAGATAAAATATACGCTTAAATCCCGTCCCAAGGGCATAATCCCAATAATCCTTCAGAAAATACTCCATTATGCACATTTAATGCATTATGAGCATACGATGGGGGACTTAAACTGTCTCACGTACTTCGGAGATACGTCTCAATGATCCGGAGATCACTCCGGATGCTGTACTATCACTCGCAATAATGTACAATCACTTTTTTAGGGTTTAATGAGCCGATGATTATTAAACGATTGTGGAACTCTTGAATTAATGTTATAATATGGTATTGATATTCTGACGAAATGGCCAAGTTAATAAAACGAATTTATTATTTAAAAATCTTATTTTTGCTGATCCAAACACATTTTTCCACATCTCAGAATATTTTATTTTATATCTCGAATGAATATCTTCTGCTGAAAATAATTTTGTTGTTATTATAAAAACTAATTTTATTAAGTATTTTATTCAGAATAGTATTCCATCAATTGTTTTTATCACTCACCAAAATTCAAATACAACGAAGCTCAAATTACCTTTCCCTTCATGTGGACGATTTTTCCACGCTTTAAACGAATTTTTCCACCTAAAAACAAGCGAAAAAAAAATTCACTCGTAAAAATTATCTAATACTCGAAAAATAATTTTTTAAATGATTTTTCATGCTCACCAACGGTTTCAGAGACTCAAAAAGGCTTTGATCAATTTTAGATTCGTCTCTTAAATGATTAATGTAAACATTCAGAAGTTGCAGGGTTCTTCCAAATGGCACCTCAGGTGCAAACTCCTTTCTTTTGCGTTTTTCCTTAGATGTTAATGCATACTGAACACCATCAGTGGGTAGTGACGTCAAGATCTTCAACCAGTAACTCAGAAAGTTAAAGAATTGTAATGAAGTGTCGAGGTTTTGAGTGGCATAAAAAACGAGAAAGAAGTGCGCCGGAGAGTCGCAGCAAAGACAAAGGGCGTTCCTGAACCTCCTGCGTTCGCAAAACACTAGAATTGTAGTGAGACAGTCATACAGATGGGTCCACTGGTCTGAACGACACTGAAATTTAAATTTTTGCTTTTTATTCGGATAGTTCTAACGCACCTTCAAGTATAATTTGACCTCCAAATTATTTAAACAATTTTAACAATCATTCGAATAATTGCATACCATTTCGTGTAGAGCAATCACCCGATCATAGATCCCGTGGATAATTTCGTCCCTTCGATCCTCACTGCTGAACTCTCCCAGTTTCACGACTGGATCTTCAACACTGTCTGATAATAGGGCCCTCAGGAATCTCACAGCCTCCAGGGACACCACCAAAGACCTCTTTAGGGGACTGTAGATCTCTATCTCCTCCACAGTCGCAGCTTCCTTGCTCTTAATACAAAATTTCTTCTGGGTCACTAGAAGAATCGTCAGGATCCTCAGACAGACCGCAGAGATGGCGCCCTCCCTCTCCCAACCGAAACCCTGGGCACAAATTTCCTTGATCACGTCGGGCTTCCCAATGAAAATCTTAGCCACTCTAGGGTCTGAATGACGTTCAGCCGACGAGAGAATTCTCGAGCTGAATCTCATGAGGGGATACCTCACTCTCGGGGCCAAGTCTTCTCCGAGGAGTATGCGGACGGTGTAGGGAGCACAGATCACCCCAAACTCCCAGGGAAGCTGGTCGGGAGTCACACCCTCAAAGAGTCCGAGAATTGAAATGAAATTGTGGGATTTGGTATTTTTATAGCTCTCGAGAATACTCGGAATCCTATCCAAAAAGAAGTTTCTTATTTTCTCTTCAAGGTTTTTCTTGAGGATTATAAACTCCAAGGATTTCTGGACCTTTGCGATGATTTGTTCCGAGCAATTTTGAATCATTCTCTGGGGAGAATTAAATTATCTTCTTGAGAATTTGGGTTCAATGAGTTGGTAGAATTTTTTAATTGGAAAAAAACAATCACAATTCAAAGTATATGGTCTCACCCAAAGGCAGAAGGTCAAATTATCCTGAGTGAAGTCATCCCAGAGGCTCTCCACCTCTCCACGCGCCTCAATCCACATTTTCACCACTTCCTCCCTAATCCCGTTCCCCAGGGGATGCCCAAGGACACTCTTCACCACGTCCGCATCATCCAGGAAGCACCGGTGGACTCCTAGCTTCTGGACGGCCTCAAAAACCTTGGAGACAGCTTCAGAGAGACCCCTGGGTCTCTCCGGCTCCCTCAAGATAAGCTTCGCCAAGATGAACCAAAGAACCTTGACCTCGGGAACTCTGAGGGTCTCCTGTGGTGTTTCCAGCAGCTTCCTCACAACAACTTCAAAGGGCACCTCAATCTCACTCTTCGTTGACTTGTGATGAAAATAGACAAGAGTCAAGAAAGCATTGGAATTTGTCATGGGTGTTGACTCCATTGAGAGCAGGAGTCCCTGGAGGATGAAATTCCGGAACTCCTGGATATCGCCTGGGGTCACGTTCACTCCCAGTGACTTCTCTTCGACGGCCAAATTTGTAATGACCTTGGAGAGTAGGTGATTAACGGAGGTAGGAAACCAAGTCATCCCCTGGAGAATTTCAGTCCTTCCCTCCTGGAAGAGCAACATCAGATAGCCCTCGGCGGCGAAGGCCCGGGAGAGATCCAGGATGGGCTGGGAGATCCCCTCCAGGTCGTAAATGAGATTTAAATAGTTGAGGAAGCATTCACGTGTCGTGTAATAGTCCCGGCTGGACGGTGGGACATTTTTTAAGTGGGGGAGAACTGATTTTATGAGCGATCTTGAAGTTGCGGAGGCTATAGAGAGGATGAGGGCATCGTGAAGGCTTTTGGGAGGGGGGAGGCCGTAGATGTCTGACTGGTAGCTGTCGCGAATGGTTGAACAGTACCTGAAAGTGGGAGTGCAATTTCCTGGGTCAGATGCCCCTTAAGAATGTTTATAGCTGATGGTTAAATACTTTTAAGGATCCAATCGCCCTCCAGAATTTTCCCCTCGGTCATTTTCTGCATTATTTTTTTATATTGTTGCAGTTTACTTCGTTTCTAAAAAATTTACACTCACTCTACAGCTTTCCAATTGATATCGCAGATGTATTTTGAAGCAGTAAGTGAAAAGGGACAGTTGGGATTTTTTCTGACTTCCATGATGGCCTGAAGGCATTTCAAGTGGTCATCAAATACCGTTCTCACGGTGTCTGAGGACTTATCGTCGAGGGGAATCGCAATCTCGTGAATAATTCGCCTGAAAACCCTAGTAGAACACAATTTGGCCTTCAAGCCCCAGTTTCCCAATACATCGAAATCTTTGAGGTAGTTGAGAACTCTGGAGATGTCGCAGATCTCCAGCAGGTTCAGCTGGTGCTTCTGCTGGGCACTCATCAGAATCTTCTCCACTGTCTCCAACATCTTCAAGAGGATCTCCTCATATTCAGATCGTTTTCGCAGTAAAAAAAACGACGTCTTCATGATACGGTCAAGGGATAGAGTCGCCAAGTCGTTTTCGAAGAACAGTCTGGTTGTGGAAAGGACTGGGAGACACTCCAAGACTAGTCTGGGACATTTTTCGGAATTTTAGGTACATGAGATTGATTTGATGTTAGTGGAGCAAATCACGAGGAGCAAAATGCAATTCATTTCATTGGAGGTAATCCTCAATATCTTTTAATTTAATGCAATGTTTTTTTTTCATTTTTTTTAGTGTTTCAATCGATAATTATGTTTTAAAAAAATACATTACTTTAGTAATCTCTGGTTGGACGTTCCGATTACATCGCAAAGCGTATGACCAATGTTGAAACGTAGAAGATCTTCGATGAATTCTTTCCTTTCTTCCTTCATTCTACAGAGGTTAAAATGAATTTTCTCTGCTGCTGAAATCTGAATTAAAAACAAAATGTTGTTATTTATTCCTCCCTAAAAGAGTAGATTTCTCTTGAGAATTGCTTGCCTGCTTGTTCTCATCCCTCATTATCAATTGTTGTCTAATCGTTAAGAACATTCTGTCTTTTTTAGAACTTTGCAAAACTCTTGAAAGCCTGTCAGAAACTGAGTTATCAAAATTTTATTTACAAAAATCACTAATGTTTTGTGGTTTTTAGTATTCCACTCATGAATTATACCCGTAAAATTCTCTGAATATGGTCGAAAATCGTTAATTGTGAAATGCAGAAAATGATCGAAAAAACATGGAACTCCCAAAAACGTTCCAAAAACCTAAAAAATTGAAAGTTGTATCTTTCTATTGTTTTAATTTGTAAAAACTCAACAATTTTCAATATTTTGCAATTAAATTTTCGTTAAATACCGAATAAATTGGCTAGAAATTGCCAGAATTTTCCCTCAAATACTTTTTATATTTGAAAAAAAATGATCAGCCTCTTAAATAAACTGTTAAATCGGTTTTAATTTTGTCATTATTGTTATTCCGTTGAAAAACCTAATTTCTACTTTATTTTTGTTACAAAAATGAAATGTCGATATATCAGATATTTTATTATCATCTGAGGCCTGCGCATGCGCGATGTCCCAAGCTGATGATTTCTCGTGTTTTGTGAGGATTTATCACCAGCTTAGGAAAATATTGGTTGACGCAAGTACTACAGAAGACGGAAAAACATTTTAAAAAGTGAACACACAACAATTTTCACGAAAATACCAATGGATTAAGTACAGTGACGATTGAGTGATTATTTTCCTTGTTTCTCCATTATTTGGCGGAGAGAATTGGAGTTGAGGATGAATTTAATGAAATTCTGACGCCATATTCGTTTAAAGATGGCGGCTAGCGCGGGAGAAGCTGAAGAATTTGAAGGTTTTTTGGGGTTTTCCGAGGGTGGAGGACAGAAGAGACACAAGAAACATAAGCACAAAAAGCATAAGAAGAAGAAGTTGGTGGAAGAAGGTGAGAGGATTGTTGCCGACCAGGGGAGGGTGAGGAAGAAGACTTTCAAAGTAAGGATTGCGACTGAGAATGAAAAATTGTAAGTAAAACAAATTTCGTGAAAATGATTTCGGAAGTAAAATGAATCATTGAAATTTTTATTTCATTATTCTACTGATTATCTTAGCGCTTATCATTTTTTAAAATAATATGCTGAGAGATATAATATCGTTGGAAATGTTGTCAACTACAAAAAAGTTCTTGTGACATTTTTAGATGAAATTTATAGTTTTTAATGGATTTCATAAATTTTTTAAAATAACGGCAGAAAAAAATTGGATCAGACTGAACTGATGAAAATTCCCCCCGATTCTAGACCAGAGAGAATCCGAGAAAAACTCCAAAAAATGCCGGTGACTCCGTTGGCAGGGCCAAGTACCTCATCATCGCCTAAAGTCGTCAAGAAGAAGGTTTCTAAGGGTGGAAAACCCAGGGACAGTGGGACCAGTAGCGAGGAGGAACGATGGCTTGATGCCATCGAGTCTGGAAAACTAGAGGAGGTACTTCATTTCTATTTTCGTTTTTTTTTCATTTCATTTATCAATTCAATGCTTAATCTTTTTTGTTACTCAGCCCGTGACGCAACGCTTCATGAAACCCCGCCCATGAACTGAATAACAAAAGATATTGTTTGTCACTCGGCCGAAAAGAACTTTCCTGTACCTCATATTCGCCAGCAAAATTCTTCATGGCCTAGTGTCGAAATGTACTATATTACTATGTCGTATCTGATCCATTATTTTTCAATTTAGGTGGACGACGAATTGAAGAAAATAAAGCCCAAGGATCCAAAATTGATGACAGCGAGACAACGCGCCATGTTCGAGAGAAAAACAGACGCAGAGCCGAATCCTGGGGTTGAGCAGTTGATGTCCCTGCCCACTGGATATAAAGAAAAAGTCATGACAGCCGAGGCTATTCAAAAAGCCGCCCTCAAGTCCCTCAAACGCAAGCAATTGGCTGATGAGAAACGAGAAAAGGATAAAGTACAACTTTTTTTCCTCAATAGCAATAAAAGTTTGCCGTTTTTTAATATTAAAAAATAGGAAATTGAGCTGCCATGTTTTTTTTTTCATTTTGCTCATTCAGTTGATGATGACTCACTTTTTTTCAGAAAAAAACCATGGAAAGACTACTGAAGAAGCAAGAGTCCAAAGCTTCGAAAATAACGGGAAAAGGAAAGCCCTCGAAGAGACAAGTTCCTTTAGTTAGTTATCGATTAACACTCGTGGGAAGCTCGATATCGTATCCTCCTGGAGAAGAATTCCCTCTTCGACCTTCAAAAACGTAAATTTAATTGAAATTAAACTTGAAGTGTTTTCAATATAATTCGCGTCGACATTAATCAGTTTCTTTCAATGAAAATCGTAATTTTAATTTCCAAGTGATCAAAAAAAATCGAAATAAAAAATTGGTTATTGAAAAGTAATAAATTGGGCTGTTTCAAAACTTCTGCAATGTATGAACAGAATTTAAAACTTTAAAAGAAGTGAATTCTATTTTATTTTTGCGAAAATAATAATTTTTCTTCACATTCTGATGAGAAAAAACCACTCCACTCAATTCCAACGTTAAAAATAATCTTTTTATTGATATCAAAAGTTATACATTTAAAACTCATAAAATAATTTTTTTTTTCCAGGAAAAAACCACCAGGAATTTCACTATGTGCAGTACAAGAATGCAGAAATCCAAAAAAGTACTCTTGCTCGAAAACAAGCGTTCCTCTCTGCAGTCTTCAGTGTTACAAAGCCAATTTGGCTGGAATAATGACATAAAATACATGTACAAAAGTTCTTTTAATATCCCATCATCCCAAATAAATTATTAATTGATTTTTGATGCAGACTGATTATCAATGATTGTTATTTGATGAATAGATCATACGAATGCCTTCTACAGCCTCATGTTCTTTAGATCGTTGCTTGTTGATGTGAAAAGAAAATATTAAAAAATATTTTTTGTTGGAAATTTTCTCAATGACAAAATGGTCTCTTCACATTTTTGGCTACGATTAATGATTTTTCAAAAACTAAAGACGTTAACATTTTGATTTCAACCGAATTCGATCCCTCGGATGATTTCCTATAGACTCAGGTATTTAGCAGTCACTGGATGTCGTTTTTATAATTATAATTTTCAAGGGATTTGGAAATGACCAAAGAAGGCATCTTCGTTTTTACGTTGTTCTTGACTCCTGTTGCCAGTGGAGCCCAACCAAAATAATGTAATGAGTTCTACAGTGATTGAGACAATGTTGTGGAGTGTTCCATTAATTTGTGAAGTGAAAAAAAAAGGTAGCGTCTTCTGCAGGAAAGACAATTTTAAGTTGAAAAAAAACCTTAATGATTTTTATTTACTAGATTTATCCTCTGATTCGAATATTCTCCACACACTCGTGACGACTTAACGGTAAATACATGGGGGATTGATGTGGTCCAGCGCCCGTGACCGGTTTTATTCACCAGCGAGTCCAAGACGATTCACTTGCACTGTGAATCCCTTGCGTAAAACTACTGAGATCCCCGTTTATACTACTAGCTTTCATACCACTTCTGTCTCTCCCCCAATCATAAAGTTAACAAAATCTCGCCGAACCTCGTCAAATTATTGATTTCATTTGAATAAACTGTTTACTTCACAATAAAATTGATAAATCATGAGATAGTCTTCATTATGAGGACTATATATTCAGTGAATGTGATTTTAATTTATATTTTTAGTATTTATTCCAGTGTTTACTGTAAGTATTAATTTATTAATTAATTTGTTCATTAAAAAATATATTTTTAAAGCGAAAAAGAAATTGAAATTGATTTGGAGAAAACTGAATTACATTTTCCATGAAAAACAATATAATTTCATCAATTATTTTGACACTTTCACATTTTTAACTCATTTTAATCATTTATTTTTCATTTAATTGACAGGTGTTGAGTTGACTACCAATTGCGGACGAAATTGCGGGACTGGATCTCTCCCAAAAAAATGTCTATACAATTTTTATGTAACAGATAACACAGACAAAAAAGGGTGAGTAATTTCAACAAATGAAACAATTAATGCTTTGATTTCTAGATAATCAAACTTTTGGATATCTTGAATTTTTTGAAATGTATTTTTTCCAACCATAGCGGTAATTAAATTAAGAGAAAATCTACATTTACGGGACAAGGGAAGTTCTCCAGAATTTTTTTACATTTTTCAATAATTTATCAATTGATCATACCGCTGCTTTGTCGTCCTTCTGTTTTGTTTGTTTTTGTGAGTCTTTGAAAAGTCGTTTAACAGTGTTAAAGAAATTTTTGCATGGAATTTATGAGATGTTTATGGGAATGAAAGTGAAATTATGGGGTAAGAGCTTATTCCAGTCATCTTCGTGGGTTTTATGGCTCCAGACCATAGTAAATTTAGGGCTAACATGCCGGAGTTAAGAAATCGCAATTTTCAGTTGGTGAAGGTAACCAGATTACAAGAAATTCCATGTGTAAATAAAAATTCAATTATTAAATAGATAGTTATTCAATAAATTTTTATTAGTAAAAGTTGGTTTAATTTCGAGAACCATTTCAAATGTTTCCGCGTGAAAAAAGAAAAGTATGAAAAAATAATGAATATTAATTATTTTCAAGTTTCCAGAGCAAAAATTGGAATCCATAATTCCTTTGAAGCTGACAACGTCAGAACGAAATTTCTTTTCCTTGAGACATATGAAAATCATGCATGAACAAGTTCTAATTACAATTTCTCCTCGCACAGTGGAATTTTTATTCACGTAATTCCGGAATTCTAATATTACGAGTAGAATAATGATGATGGTTTCAGTATGTGCAATGGGGAGGATGATCACTGTGATTATAAGCTGAATCCAGGGTTCCTGATCAATGGCAAGAGTCCCGGACCTTCCATTGAGGTAAAATAACCGAGCAATCGGACCTCCAGAAATAAATACCCCGCAAAAGAATGGGCTTAGGCTTACAAAGGCATATAAAACCCTTAGAGAAATCTATACGTTTCTTTAAGGCCTATTGACTAGTTAATGTTTTTACGTTTGTAGGTATGTCTCGGAGACACGATAGTAGTGATAATTCACAACAAATTTAAATCCGAGGAACTCTCATTTCACTGGAATGGAATTCACCAGAAGTCATCAGCTCACATGGATGGCGTACCAATGGTTACCCAGTGCCCCATATTACCTTTTACGAGCTTCCGTTATTACTTAAAACCCTCGAAATCGGGAACTTTCTTTTATCACGCACATTCAGGTATCAGAGACCCAGATAAGCTATATAATCTTCATTTGCCAAATTGTAACCTGGATTTTTTGTAATTGTTGATTTATCTCGGAAACTGTTGATTTTAATGGCAAATGCAAAATGTTAATATTTTTTTGTGGTGACAAATATTTTCTGCAAATGATTTCTGAAATTAATGGTTCTCAAAATAATTTATAACGTGCGGAAACGAAAAAGGTAATCTGTCGTTTCACCTCTGGAATTGAGCAGACTCTGTTTTTTATTACTTAAATCATGGCTTAAACTGGGGAATAAAGGGATAAATTGGCAGGGACTTTTTTGCAGAAGAGAAAACTTTTTCCATGAACAATGTCATTTGATTTCTGCTTATAAAGCAATGGTTATCGAAATAAATACTGAAATATCAATTGAGAAGATGAAGAAATTAATTCTTCTCTTTCAAAATTATTTATTAATCATTAATAACTAACAACAACTCAGATTAACTCACAATTGACAATTAATTTTATCAGTTCTTCAGCAAGAAAATGGGCTCTTTGGTTCACTGATAGTTCGAGGTCTTACGGAGGACTTGAACCTTGAAAACATTTTTCTGGTGTCAGCGAGGCCGTCGAGATTGTTCACTTTAATGAATGCAAAATCTCCTGAACCTGTGGAATTACTCGTAAATGGAAAAGTAATCATCATCATAATAACATTTTGTTCATTGGATATGGGGAAGAGTCAAGTTTATTCACTTTTTCGAGAATTTTCAGGGAAACGACAATTTTGAAGTGGAGCAGAATCGAAAGTATCATTTCCGCGTTATCAACGCAAATGCATTAAACTGTCCAATTTCGTTCACTGTGGCTGATCATGACCTTAACATAATTAGTGCGGACGGAACTCCAGTTGGTAATACAGTTGGAAGGCGAGTGATTTTGTTCCCAGGTGAGTGATAATTATCATAATGACTTTAATCAATTTTTCGGTTAGACATAAAGAGATGGCTTTTTCCGGATTGTAATTCCGGAAGGAAGTGATTCAGAGGGAAATGACCGGGACTCCTTCCGTAGGAAATAAAATTTCTTATATAATTTTATAATTTTTTTATCATTTTGCAATCCAATGGTTTTGGAATTTTTCCACTTGAAGAATATCGCTCGCGTTTCAATGAATGGTCTAAACTTCTAAATGATTCATCAGTTGATCCAGTAAAAAATGTCAGAAACAATTTTTCGTAGACAATTTAATTAAAAAAAAATTGCTCACATCTACAATATTTTCGAAAACATCTTCAGAGTACGCCCCCACCATATTAACAATCCTTATTACAACTCCACTCCTACTCCAAACAAATCTTCAAGGTCCTCTCTCCTCTCAAACCGGCATAGCAAAAAATACACAAAAACCCCGCAAAAAACTCCGCGAATACGAAAGTCCCGGAGTAGGGAAGACTCCAATCAAATATTTCCGGGGCACCTCGTGTCGCGCAAACTCGTGAGTCTTCGGCTCTCTCCCATGATCTGCCGAGGGCCAAAAGGGACCCGAGGAAAGAAAGAAGCGTCTGCCAGCGAAAAATCGTTATAACACGCGTTGTCGAGGTACAAACAACAGACAATTAATGGTCTTCAACTGCCAAAAAACTGGAAAATCCTTCAAACAGCAAGGAAAAACGGGGATTTTTTTTTAATTATTGACATACAGTGTTCCCACGTGGGATTATTCCTAACAAAATAACCAGTGGAACGTGACAATCCGGTGAAATATTGTGATGTACACGAGTGAGAGTGGAAAAATGTCCAAAAACGAGTCGATGAGGGAGATGGAGTGGACGAGGGACAAGACTCTGGAATTGCTGAGAGAGTACCAGGCGAGAACTGTCCTCTGGGACTGGAATGCACGTGGTTACAGGGATCGAACCAAGAGGAAACGGGCCATTCAAGAGCTGGCGGATTTCCTGGGGTGCAATACTCTCGAGGTCGAGAAGAAAGTGACGAACCTCAAGTGCCAGTACTCCAGGGAAGTCCACAAGATCCAGATTAGCAAGGAGAATGCCAGGGGTCCTGAGGATGTGTACGTGTCCAAATGGTTCGCCTTCAAGGCCATGCAGTTTCTCCAGTTCGGGAGCAGGCGGTACTCCTCCAGAAAAAAGGTCATTTTTGTTATCAAGTCCCATTTTTTCATTTTTAGTTTTCGGAGGTGTTGGTCGTCTTTGAGTTGATGTTTAAATATTTTTTGGTGGAGAAAATTGTTTCCTGCTAATATGTCCTGTGATGTTTTTTAGGGTGAAATTGGTCGTTATCCAGGAAATTTACAAAACGTTAAAATCAAGGGACTATTTATCGCTATCTTTGCCTTACTATTTTTTAGTAAACCTTTAATTATTTCGAAACATCATTTTTTTAAGGAGGTTTTCTTCATTTTTGCCCGTGGTTTTTAAAATTCGTATTTATCAATTTATAAAACTGAAAACAAATTCCTGGAAAAATACTGAAATTACTGGAGAAATATTATTTGTTTTCATGCGGTTTAAGAGGTTAAGAGAGCTTTGGGTTGTAGTAGAATGTTATTTTGAGTGTTTATTGCGTTCTCGAAAGCCGGCCGGAGAATTCCTTTTTCGTTTTTAACTCATTTTGGGGTATTTTTCATTTTTTTTTTCAATTCAACAGTTTTTTGGTCTCCTCAGTTGTTTTCGCGCTTCTTGAAGACGATGAAAATATGATTTTTTTAAGGGCTTTTGGAAATTAAGAAGTCTAAGTTGTGGATTGAATTCTTTTAGATCACAATATTATTTTTTTGAAGTTGTCAGATTTTTTTCGCTTCTAACGCCTTAAAATATCAATAAACACGATGAGATGGCTTCAATAAAGTGAAAGGAAATGGAAAAATGGGTTCTGAAATGTTTGTTTATTAAAAATTACGTGTAATTTTGATATATCAATCTTTTGTGAGACAAAAATGCTGTTTTCAACCGTGAGAACAGTCCAAGACGTTTGGATTTCATTGTCTGGTGGGGCCCGTGCGTGTGTTCTAGTGTGGGATGTTAAAAAAGAGACGGGAGGGAACTGAGAGAGGACAATAAGCCTCGGCCCCAAGGATTCGTGCGAAACCCAATTCCTTTGTGACATTGAATAATTTTTTTTTTCGTTTTGATTTCATATCTGGATATTCCGATCAGTGCGATCCCCAAACCACATCCTCATTCTCAATTATTTTATTTTTACAAATGCCTGGGTATTTTTCATCAATTGTTTCTTTTTATTTCATTGAACCAAATGAAATTTTTACTGATTTTTTTTGTAGATGACTAGATTTTTCCCGAAATTACATCTCTCCATATTCTCTCCCAAAATCGATAACTACAACGAAACAAATTGAACATGTCAATTAATTTTTTACTCCTATAAACATGTTGGCTTCGGGCAGTCCCTCCTGGCTTTTAAAATTTCTTCAATTCAAAAACTCCGACATCTCATGACTATTTTTTCACTTTTCCCAGTCTAAAAAATAAATTACAAATTTCAGAAAGTCGACGACTCCATAATGGGTCTGCCTCGCCCAGATGATGGGCCCCGCATAAAAACAGAGGAGGAGTACATAGTTTCGGATATAGATCCCGAGAGTATAAGACCTTACTATGACTGTCCAGACGATACAAATGTCTCGGCCACTGGCTCCTACAACGCTTCCCCTCTAGAGGACGAGGAGGAATCCTCTTCCTCCAGCATAAAACACCCTCTGGAGTCCTGGAACAACAGTTTCCATGACGAAAATCTCCCCAACGATTCCCAGAATGAGCAGAAATCCAAGGAGAATAAAAATCCCCCCGGCAGTGATCGAAAAAGACTCAGAGAGGAATTCTCAAAATTTGGAGAGAGCATTGCAGCTCAACTCGCTGAAATACCCGACTCATACTCGAGATCAGTCGCTAAATTACGAATTAATCAGATTCTCTTTGAGGCGGAAATTGGCGCCTATGCTCAGGGACATCGCTAATTAATTCTTATTAATCAATTCATAATTATCTATGAATTTTTTTTATATCTTTTTTACAATGTTTTCCACGTTTGCTCCATTTCTTGTGATTGTTATTTGTAATTAATTTGGAAATTATGATCTAGTATTTTTTTATCCTGTTATTATTATTATTATTATTATTATTATTATTATTTTAGGATTTAAGAGTTAAAGGTTTTGGGGATCTCAGTATAGAAATAATATTCTTCCAGGTGAAGAAATCAGAATTGAAAAGGAAATTGTTATTTGATGATCCTACATTCCGATTCTGAGATCGTGAAGAATGATTTATTGATAGTGGAAGAAATTGTTTATGTGCGGAGAGCCTCATCACGATTGTATCTCCATGTAATCATTTTTTTTATTGAGTTTAATAAACATTCGACTTAACGAAATAACTAACCTGGCATTCAATTTTTGAGGAGATTTCGATTTTTTCAGGCAATTGGAAGCGGCTAGAAGTCGATATTTTCGATTTTTAAAGCTTCCTCGGTACCAACAGGAGATAGGGTTGAATCAAATTCCATTTGATTTCTAAAAAAAATTCTCAAATATATCAACACTCGAAACCACGAAAACCCGCTTTCAAGTATTTATGTGGAATGCGAATTTCAAGAAAATAGAATTCACTAACATTCACTTGCCGAAAAGACAATTATCTACTTGTTTATTCAAGGCGAGAGGGCTGATGTTGAGGTGCAGACCTCCAGACCCGCTGGAAGATATGCCATGATTCTGGAGGGTCACCACGATTGCAGGAATTTGATTACTGAGTCGATTTTGGCGTACAAAGAGCGAGATGGAGAATTTTACTCAGAGGTCATCAGAAGCCGAGGAGGGTCTTTAAAGTTGCCGGAGATCCTCCAGGGTCAGGACTGCGAGACCCTGGGGGAGGGGACTCTATGTCTGATGGATTTGAAGGGCGAGAGAGTAGAGAAGAACGCTGAGCAGACCTTTTTTGTCGCTTTCGATGAGGTTTTCTATGACATTGACGATCACGAGACTGATTACAAATTCAATATTTATGGGTACCCGTATTACCCAGCTTACTTGAGTGAGTTGTGCGCCTAATTATTTTTGCTAGTTTTTTTTTAGTTGGTGGATTCTCAGGAATCTTTAATTTCAGGTGTCACGCCTGGAGGAACTAGTATCCCTCAGATTTGCGGAATGACCTTCAAATATCCTCCCTCTCCGATCTTATCTCAACCGGAAGGAGTTTCTGAGGAAATTCTTTGTGACTTGGAGTATAAATCGAGGGAGTGCAGTGCGAGACCATTATTTTGCGAATGTCTGCAGATTTTCGAAGTTCCAGCCATGAAAAATATCGATATAATTTTAATTGATGAAGGTATGGATGAAAATTCACGTTTTTCTCTTAAATTACATTTAAAAAATACATTTTCAATCCTATCAACAAGTCTCGCTATAAAAAACGCTGTCAAAAAAAAATCCTACATTTTGTATTTTTTTCTCTAGGCAAAGGTGGTAACAATAGTTTCGTGTTCCATTTGCACGGCTACTCGGCGGCCATTTTGTCGTCAAAAAAATTTGATCACCCAATTAGTAAATCGGAGATAATGGCCCTGGAGGCTGCAGGGAAAATATCCCGCAATTTTCAGGCTCCAGTGCAAAAAGACACGTTCGTCGTGCCCAACAAAGGGTACATAATTCTTCGTCTTTTTACCGACAATCTCGGTTACTGGCTGTGGGAATCCCGACAGACGGGACTCTCTCCGGGTACGAGAGGGCCCGGAATGCAATTTCTGATGCGAGTAGGAACCACTCAGAGCTTGCCGACGGTTCCCCTCGACTTTCCAACCTGCAGTAATCACAAGGGACCTGATTTAATATTCGAAGGCGAATATTGAAATGTTTCTGTTTGCAAATTGTTTCACGTTTTGTGCTTCAATGATTTTAGAGCTTAATTATGAATTGAAAAACAAAAATAAATTATTTTGATTGTCACGAGTATATTTTATTAAATTTTTATAGTAATTCGAGGAGTATTAATTATTATTTTTAACTGTAGTCTCCGAATTCTCTCGGTTTGAAAATAATCAGACATGACCCATTTATTTCTCGAATTTTATGTCTCAATTGTCGAGACTTATTCCTTTTTGAAGGAATGCGTAGTGTCCCGAATGCAGTCATTTCATGCCGAAATTGAAATTTTCTTCCCTAGACTTAATATATATAACCCAATTTTCGCCAGTCATTCAACAAGAAAAACACGAACTTTTCTGCCTAGGAATGACCGAAAATAGTATATGTGCAGCTTCAGCGAGAAACAAGTCCTGTCCTCTCTGTTCTCTCTTTCTCCTTCTCGTTCTCTTGGAATTTTTGCATGCTTTACCTCTCTGTTGGGTGGAGTCGGGGTCTAAGTTTGACTGTGAGGGCGAGTCTAAGTTCGTCTGTCAATGCGTGGGTGAGTGTAACTCTGATTTTGAGTCTAAATTTGAGTGGAAGTAAGAGTGGGAGTGCGAGTCCCAGTGAGTGTGAGTGTACGTGTAAACGTCAACGGGAGGGGGAAGGTGAGTTGGTATTCTGCTGGTCTCTAATAATTGTGTGTTCATTGTAGTCAATGGATTCCTCCTCATCATGTCAAGTTTCTTCAGGTGCTACAGTTACTATCATTTTCTCATTTATTTTCCGTCTCCTCTCGCCAAAGCATTGTTGGGCCACACTTATGCTGTAGCGCGTATCAAAAAATTAAATAAAATGACTAAACACTCACTACCTCAATGCTCCAATTGCGATGGACTCGTCGCCGATTGTCGATGAATAATTAAATTAATCTATCCTTGGTTGTTTGAAAAACTTTCAGTGAGCTTTCTCGTTTATTTTTTCGGTTCTAACGAATTTTTATTTTCGCGGTGGTTTTCAGAGAAATGACGATTCTTTACATCGAGATTGACTATCTATTTGAATTGCAATGTAATTTTTTTTTAGGGATAACTGCCGGATGATATGGAACTACAGAGATTTAAATGATGAATGGTTATATTAAACTGAATTTGAAAATGGTGAAGATTCAATTTGATATAAATAACTAGGGGGCTCTGCCCCCTGCTCGCTTCGCTCGTCCACCCCGAGGGGAGCTCCCCCCCCCCCCCGCTGGGTAGTAGATAGATTTTTGTTTCATAAAATGTATGGCTCTACGAGGCCTTTTACATTCCCACCGTTTAGATTTCTATAACTAATTTTCATTTTCTCTTATTTACATTTGGTCCGTGTAATTACATTCCTCATACTATAGATATTCATGTTTTTTTCATATTTGCACACTCACTTTTGGCTTGTTCACATTCTGCTTCCTCAATATTAGCTACGTTCTTTTTGTTATTAGATAACACATTTTTGTTCTTATTTATAGTTTTATTTTATAAATTTTTTATGTTCTAGCTTATCTCCATGTTTTTTCCTTGCTAGCGCCGCTTGCTAGCTTCTCGAACTCTTTCGCATATTAGCAAAGGTTTGTTTTAAATCTCCCCCTTAGCGTATCTCTGAGTTTTTCTAATAGCTGATCACCTGTCCGCCCCTCTCTCCACACTTCGACTTCGTTTACATATTTTGCGTCTATTTTGTCTTTTGCAATTTTGCATACCCAGATGTGTTCAAACGATTCTTCTTGCATTGTTCTTGTTCCCTTGTTCTTGTGTCTTCCATTGTTCTTGTTCCCAGTTCTTAATTTTTTTATTTTCCCAGTAGTTCGACTCATTCGTGGATGGTGTCCCTAGCCATTGATATTCCTTCCAGTACGATGACCAGTTTATCCTCTCCATATCACTTTCAATATCCCTCCTGCATTTTTTCTCCATCATTTCATCCATGTATTTTTCCAGTGTTGTGCTTTCCTCTTCGTCCCAGATCATTTTCAGGATTTCGGTGCCTTCTACTTCTTCCGAAGCTTCCTTGATGGCCACTCCTGTTTTTGTTGGTTTGCCATTTAATATACATCTGACCTCTTCACGTAGGCATATTCTGGGCCACCTTTCTTCTGGCATCTGCAGTATGTCCGCGACGTATCTGTGTACCCTTTGTCTAGTTTCTACCTCTAGGCTTCTTCGGTCTGCTTCTGTCTTCCATATATAGTCGGGAGTGTTCCTAGAGATTCCCATAGCCATTTTTATGTATCTTCCCTGTATTCTTTCTACGATTTCACTTCTCTTCCACCCCCATACTTCTACTCCGTAGATAGAGCGAGATTTTGCTAAGGTATCTAGTAGATTTAGTCTTCTTTTCACGCCCGCTAGGTGTGACCTCTTCAGAATTCTCCATGCTACATTTATTGCTTTTTGTGCCTTCGCTGCTAATTTCTCTAGGTGCTTCCCAAACGTACCCTTTGAATTAAACCAAAAGCCAAGATATCTAATTTCATTTACAATTTCTACCTGCTGTCCATTTAGTGTCCATTTGTCCCCGCTTGTCAGTATACCCCCTCCTCTAAATACCATTATCTTCGTTTTTTTAACATTTACCTTCAGCCTATTTTTCTGCACAAATCTCTCGAGTGTTTTCAGCATGCTAGTGAGTCCTTCGGCTGTCTCCGAGATTAATGCGATGTCGTCTGCAAATTTTAGAATAAATATTTTCTGGTTTCCGACCACCGTGCCCCCCTCGTTCCTCTTCTCTAGTTCCTCGTCTATATCATCAAAGAAGAGGCAAAATAGTATTGGGCTCAATGGGCATCCTTGTCTCACTCCCCCAAAAGACTCGAACTCTGTTGTGTACCCTTCCTCCGTTATGACTGTGTTCATAGTTTTTTCATAAATGCATCTCAGCATCTTGTACATTCTGCCTCTCACTCCTAGTTCCCAGAGTTTTTTCAGCAATAGACTCCTGTCCACTAAATGGAAAGCTGCACGGAAGTCCACAAAGGCTACATATAATTTCCCTCCTTTTTGGTTAAATTTCTTCCCTATGGGAGTATTTAAGGTATATATGAGGCATTCTTTGTCAATCCAGCCACCTGTTTTTTTTCATGTCTCCGAAAATTCTGAAAAAATTTTATCTTTTTCTAGGAGCTAAAAGGGCACCC
>JAPYZN010001205.1:0-18158 GCA_030522865.1 Psyttalia lounsburyi
CATGGTGCTCAAAGGTGTTCATTTCCCACCCACCTAACTTTTCACCTAATTGAGTCCGCCTTGATTTTATTGGGGATTATACTTAGTTTAGGTACTAAGGGGTGAATTTATTCGGTTTTAAGTGAAAATTGGTAGGAGGCGTTATATGTGCTAATTACCAATTATTTTTTACTTGCGGACGAATTTTCGGAATTTTCTTCGCTGTATTCTTGATCGTAAAATTCAATGACAAATAAAATATTAAGTTGTATTGAAAAATTAACACCTTCAGTTGTCTTTGACGCACAAATCAATGGAATACCAGTATATTTTCTTTATTGAATTATCTCATACCTACTTTCCTCTTCATTTTCTCCTCGTTTTCCACTTGCTACTTGCACTGATGTCTTTGATTATAGATTCACGATGCTCGGTGAAAAGGTAGTCCAAGTACCTCGCCCGAGTCTATTAGCGTACCTCAAACGAGCCAGGATAACTCTTCGCTGTTCCCTCGAGCAATTAGCTATTCTGTACGATGCATTGAGTAAAGATGCAAGGAGACAGGGCTTCGTCAAGTTCTCTGGTTACACTGACGAAGTACTGGGTACCCTTGAGACGAGTGCAGAGGGCGGAATAGGTCCGCAACTTCAACGAATATTGGAGAAAATCGTGGAGCGCAAGGAAGTCACTAGGGATGATACGAAAGCAAAGATAGCGGAGGCACTCAAGGATCTGAAAGAGCCCGGTAGCAACTTAAATAGTGACCTCAGACGTCTACTTCCCCTTAAGTTTAAAATATGATTCACTGGCCATTCTTGTGGTTTATTATGTATTTAAGTGATCACTCATTTCATTCTCTTCATGATTTTGCCTTTTCATTTGATAATAAAACCGGTTAATGAAAAGTTTCGATTTTTTTTTACAAAATTGTATCCGTTGTCATGGGTACTGTTGTCACCTTAAAATTATTGAATAAATTATTTAAAATTCAATTTCCTTTTTTTATTCAATTAAATTGTGAAGAAAAAGTAACAATTGAAATAAAAAAGCAAATGAGTGGAGTTAATGGAAGAAATTTCGTTACCGAAAAACAATTGGTGGCTGTTTGTACTATTTCACCACTTGAGTAGGAAAGTACAATATAAATTTCAAAATCATAATTATTATATACATTAACTCCAATAACATCAGATTTTTTGAAGAAACCGTACATTAGTCACCTGGGATAATGTTACAGCAAAAATAGCGAAAGTACTCATGAATCTCTAGGAGCTCGGACGTTGGACCCCTTGTTTCCCCTTCAGGATATTATAGCAATAAAATCGATTTTAGCTTATCAAAAAAATGCGCGTTTAAGCTAATACCGGTGTACACAACAAAATTACTAAAATTTGATCCCTTCTTTTTATTTTTACATATTTTTATGTCCTCATGTTCTGAAGTTCAAAATATGATTCACTGGCCATTGTTGTGGTTTATTATAATTTATGTAATCACTCATTCTCTTAATAATTTTGCATTCTCATATGACAATAAATTTATTTGATGAATAACTTTTGTTTACTGAGAACAATACTTAGGATACGTGAGGCGAATTCAGGGGATTGAGCAATTTTTAAACGTCCAGATTGGGTCTGCGGAGAGGCTTGGAAGGGGCATTCAGTTCGAGGGTCATCGAAATGGGATTTGTGGGTTTACTCGAGTGACTATATGCTACTGGAAGTTTCATTGCTATAAGAGCTGGTGTGCAATCTATGAAACTCTCAGTTGACCGACAATAATCAATAGAATTTCTAGCTGTTGATATTTTATTCTGTAAATTGGTACAGTAAAACATTGAAGTCATGAAGTTCTCAGTTTGTGCCGCTGTTTTCACACTGTTCGTGAGTGATTATTGTTTAGTATTCATTTTTTAATTGTAAATATTTTCTACAAGTTTAGTTTTTGAAGAATTAAATTTGTACAAGGAAGAAAATCTGAATTTCTGTGATATACGGAAAATTTCAATAAAAAATCGGGGGCTTTTTTTAAGGAATTTCATTAAAATTCTATACGAACTGTGTTGATAAATTCTCGTTCATTAATTTGATAAAAAATTATACAACTTTATCGTGTGTTGCTAAGTATATATTTGTATATATTTTTGTGAGAAAATGTGTAGAGATGTTGATTTTTTTCCATAAGCTTTGGTCTGGATTTTTTCCATAAGAATTCGTGAGTATGAATTTTCGAATCTGTCCTTGAATTTCATTATGGAAAAAGAATGAACCAATAAAAAATAAAAATATGGCCGAGGAAAATTGAAGAATGTTAATAACAAAACACAAATTAAATCTTGAATGTCCTAAAAATAGATGGCCCATTTGACAAAGAATCGCTCATACATATTTTCCTTCTAGATCTTCCAAATTGAATTGGAAGCCTTACCCCAAGTAACAAAATTCGCACCGGTCGAAGATTGGATAGCCTTCAAGCGTCGTACGAGTGACATTAAACCTCTGGACAAGATTTTGGGAAAACTTCGCGCGACCTATGACTTTGTCTTCCACAAGCCCGAAAACGTGAGCAACGTTGAAAAAATCCTATCCAATGATGAGCCGAGGGAGACCGATACAGAGCCTTACAAATTTATTTTATCAAAATCCCAAGTGACCGACGACTTAACAAATGAAAAAGAAGAAGTGACTGAGAGCTCTGTGTACGTGGAACTACTTCGGGATGGAGCGATGTCAACGAAGGAGTCCTCAATCTCCAGAGTCGCGACTGAATGGGCGGATGAGGAGGAGATTGCAGAGCCCCTGAGTGAATTGGAATTGCTCAATGATAATGAGGATGATATTGATAGGCCTGTTGAGACTAGGCACCCTCAGTGGAGCTTTGAACTTCCCACAGCGGTGGCCAGAGCTATTTTGCGGTGGCTGAGTTCCATTATTGGATTTACTCATGGGGCCTATCTGAAAATTACCAATTCCACTGGTGCTCCATAAAATACTGAAGTTAATAACACTAAAATTAAAAATCGCTAAAAGTTCGGATGAACTTTGAAATTTTTATCATATTTTAGTTATAGGTGCATTTTGTGGAACTTCGTAATTGAAGAATCAAAATTTTATGGAACAATCAAGAACACGCGTTAATATCAGCGCAATTATTCCATGAAAGTTGATAAGAAATGCCGATCAATATCTTGATAAATTTGCGATTGACTGAAGACTCAACACAAAGTGGTACTGACTCTCCATGTTTCCAAATTTTATTGCATCATTAAATCTGAAATTTTGTTGGTCTTCGTCTGGTATAATTTATCGCATAGTGGCTGAAATTACCAATTAGAGTTGTGAGAATTCAAAAAAAGAAAAATTTTTTTAGACCTGATAAAAATGGTAACAATCGTCATTTACAACTTCATCATAGTCGAGCGAAATTTTATTGTCTCTTCCCTTTATTTTTCAGTTTTCCCTGCTTTTCATTACACTTTCTTTCTCGATTTATTCCCTATTTCATTCTCTTCTTTCTCTGGTGATTATTCCTGTTGAAGTCACTCTATAGCTCCATAAAATTTAGTTTTTCGAAAATTATAAAGAACTTACTATTACTTTTCAAAAGACAGAATGTAACTCAGCGTCTTAGGTAACAACCGGAAAGCTGCTTTGTCGAATGTAAAGAAACTCCAAATTTTTGTTGACTTTTATTAGAAAATTATGCATCAGTTGTTAGAAAAATCCACCTATTTCTTTATGAGAAGGAACAATAACAGAAATACTAACATTTTGTAAAATGTGATTTAAATGAAGCTCCTTCGGCAAGAATTTTTGGAAACTTTCCCCGGACAATTGAATGGAAACGTTTAAAAAACCACCAAACACACAAAAAGAATAACAACAAGACTTCATACAAAGAACCTGACATTTTTTATAGGAAATGCTATCGAGTTTCGATTTAAATTATGGTGGATTTCATTTTTAAAAATTGTTTTATTTGTACAAGTCATTTAATTACAATTTTTGAAAAATAAATTTCTCAGGGCTACCATTTTGAGATGATCAAACAAATTCAATCAACAGGAGATATTTCAGAAAAAAACCGACAGACTTCCAGAATTATTCTCCCATATTCATCTGTTAAACTGTCTCGCGTACAAAATTATTCATGGAGACTGCGTCGCCAAATTGGGTAATCGAGATGATTCCAATAATTATGAGATGAACCCCAATGAGCCTATTCCACTTAAAAATAAATCTTCATAAGACTACCCATAAGATTCAGGTCACTAAAAATATGTCCGTGAAAATATTCATATAAGTGTCTAGCATCTAAAATTATTCATGGAAAAATGGTAAAATCATCATCAAGTAGACTTACGTGGTAATCCAAAATGGACAGTGATATTTCCATTATACTTCCCTCATAGATTTAGTTCCATAAAGAGATCTCCATATGAATATTTCGAAATTCTTCATCAGATTATCTCTGTGACTACCTTGGATCCAAAATTAAATATAAAAATATCCTCGTAAAATTGTTGAATAAGTAGTTTCCGTAATTAGATGATGGAGCTGGATGAGTCTTCTCCACCTAAAATTAATGTTCAAGAGCCGTTTGACGAGCCAGTAGAAAAATCACGCAAAAATTAATATAATAACAGGTAGTTCTCGTCACGAAAAGAAAAGAAGCATAACAATTTTCATCAGTGACAGAATTCTACGCTAACATTCTAATACTCAAGTCACGATTTAATTGTCCAATGGAGTACAAGAAAATATTTATTTAATCGCCTCCATAGATGTAATACGGGAAGCGGTAGGAACAATCGCTAATATCGGAATTAAAAATGCTTCAGTCTTCGCTATTTGATATTCTCATATAAATTTATTTTGAGACAAGAAAAAAATCAGAATTGAAATAGACTAAGGACTATAAACCGAACGAAAAGTTGGAATAATTTCTACACCAAACAATATAAAATTCGAATATCTCTAAAATTACTCAAACTGCAACAGCTAAAAAATTTAATTCAGCATAATTGGAATAAAAATGTTTATATCTGTATCTCCCATTCAAAGTTATTCGCAAAAAATCATAACTCGATAAAACCGCTTCTGCTTTTCTATCATGGAACCATCATCGTAAACGCATTCTTTCCAATTTAATCTCACTTCGAAAATTGCATCGTCGGTATCTCATAAAACTTATCAACAATTCCAATTTTCCTACCCCATAACACGTTACTGATATTACATTATATACTCGAGAACAAGTAGACTCATTGCCATTGTGTTGTAAATGAATTTTCAGTATGCATGATGCTTCGCACAATTTCCACGTGAAGTGCCTGCTAACCAGTGTTGCGAAGTAAATATAATTTCACAATTTGCTCTGTTGCTCAAACGAATACCAAGGTCATCAGTTTGAAGCTCTATTCACATACCTAATAAGGTATGATAGTAAAATTTTTGGCTGATTGTTCCGGATAGTTCGTAGAAATTGTCATTACAGATCTCATTGGAGATCACACAGTCTCATTAGAAGTCCCCTCTACTTTGAAACGAATTAATTATTACAAAATCGGAATTTTATAGAAAATTAATTAATAACTGACCATTTTTGTTCAAGGTTGCCGTGAAAAGATTACGGGAATTCGTTAACACTCATTACCAAATAATTAATTATAAATAGTTCAAGATTTTAAAAAACTCCAATCTTTAGACGCCCTGTTCACATGTGCCTCAGTTTTTCACGAAGTATTGATGTTAAGGTCTTCTTGAAATTTTTTAAATATTTTTTTTCCCCAGAATTCCCCAGATTTCTCTCTTCTTTTTTTCTTTACGCCAAAGTAGATTACACATGCTAGAAAACACGATGAATTGTGATTTTTTAATCAAATAAAGGCTCATAATCTCTTACTTAATGATAATTAGGTCTCGAGTGTGTGTTGTGTATGTAGGAATAATAATTAGTATTTTTTTCATAAGTGCAATTACACCGTCATGTTCTTTATATCGACCAAATCATCTCATACTGACCAATGCGAATTGAGGATCAGATTATACATTGATAATTATATTCTTATAATATAACTGAGGAAAAATTTAGATATTTTCAGACCAGGAATCGAACCCGGGACTTTCCGATTACCAGTCGGGTACTCTTCCCATCTGAGCTATCCGAATATATACTGATTTCCATTTCAATTATCTGTCAATATTGAGCCACACCGTCCTTCTAACGGCAACCATTTTTACAACAGTTGGGAAATAGGTAGGGGATATGCGTTCCACATTTTTTTATGGTAGGACAGTGGGATTAATGGGTGGAAAAGATTTTGGATAGGTGGTTTATTATATTATATTCTCAAGAAGACGGGCCTTAAAAATCGGAAGTTTAACCTGCCCCGGTGGAGCAGTTTTTAAGTTACAATCATTTTCTTAAAATCAACGTTTGAAGAGCTACATATTAGAATCTATTTTTTATGTCGAAATATTCCTCGTGATAATATCTATCAAATTAAGTCCCAATATTTCTGAGATTTTTGTTTACGATAGCATATATAGATAAAAATGATGATCAATATTTGTTTTTTACTACATTTATTTTATTAAAAAATATTTCGGTTTGAAAAATACATGTAATTTATCATCTCGCTCTTACACTTAACTTTTTTCCCTTTTTTTGGCAATCGGCGTATTATACATAACAATTTATTATTATCCTAGATATTGAATTGTTCTTTTAGTATTCCAAAATTTACCTAAAAGTGTACGCATTGCATTTTTATTTCATTCATCTGGGAAATTCAAACTAATTCTAATGAATTATTCATAAGTCTGGAGGATAACTGGAGAACTGGAAGGTGAAAGATACAAATACTGGTGTTAATATGAGCAGAGTCTTTGGTTCTATCGCGTGCGATATTCCTTAGGACATTATTAAGGCGCATTATTTCATCGAAAATGAGCCTACAAGCCGTTTATTACATTTCGGAAAGGAAAAGTCACTCTATGATATGAACTTCCAGATGAAACTATTCAGTGTAGGGGATGACAATATTACAATGAAAACATTTTTGTGATAAAATAATCAATGATTTTTGTTTAAATTTCTTTAAAAAATATTCATCATCTCGATTCAATCTGGAAGCTATTCCACTCAAATTTCTACGTCCATGGAAAATTTCATTGACAATGAAATTATTTTCCAATTTTTTTAGTACAAAATGAGAGATCAGATGAGAATATTTCTCCCTTATTTAACTCCACTTTCAAATTTTTATATTTACAATTAATTTTTAGCTACTGTAATTAATTATTCGTCATAGTTGGGCTGTTGCATAATTCTTTTATGGAGTAAACACACATAATATGAAAATTGGATTGTCCGGAAATAAATAATTTTTTAAAACTGATCGAGAGAAAATTGTTGTAATGAAATATGTGAATTTTTCGAAAAATATTAGCAATTTTTGTTAATAAACAAACCTATAGACAAACAGATATTTTTACGTGTCTATAAACCACGGTTTTGTAATTTTAGAAACAAGACATCGTGTGCTAAGAATCGTCAACTGAATATTTATTTTCCACAAAAAAAAAATTATGCAAAATCCCAGTTTTCGGTGAATAGAAGTAAAAAAGTTTCGTAATAAAAAATGTCCTCGCATATTTGTTCCTCTAAGTACACCATTACTTAACCACGATTACACGAAAATTCCTAATCTCACAAACTCATTGACAACATTAATTTCACTCTTGCGACTAGTAGACTAGAATTAATGATAAAAAATAAATGATAAAACGTTTTAAAGCTAGTCTACCAATGACCTATTCACGTGATATTTCCAAAAAGTAGTTTTTTTCTATCAATAAAAACCATCGAATCCATAATTTTCAGAGGGAAATTACTGATTGTGTGGATGGGTAGAACTAGTCGCTTAGAAAAAAAACATCATCACCGATACGTATTCATTACTGGCACATTCAATGTTCTGCTTGAGCGATCAATGAAATAAATCGAACACGTTAGCTGATTCACAGCCCCTCACGATAATCACGCAGTTATTTTCATCTATCGCATCAGAGATTCATTACTCCGAGGAACTTAAAAAACAATTGATTCTTGATTAAGGCAAATTTCTAATCTTAATTGATATCCTATTAGTACTATGCAAGAGGTTAAAACTAATCTGACAATTCTCTATGCATTCCTTATTTTAAAAAAACTGTAAAATGGTTTTCCTTGTTTGTTCTATTATTTTAGGAGCGTCAACCATCGATTCAGTTGAGTTGAAACTCTTAGTCTTATTCTGGTGAGTCTTTGTTACTTCATTTAAACGCTTCAAGTATTATTTAATGGGAAAACGTTTCAATGAGCTTTTAATTGAAGCCTGTACAAAAACGACGAAACGTAATGAGTGAACTACAACTGGATTAAAAAAGATTGGGAGATAATTTTTGCAGTTGAGAAAGTTCCCTTGTAAAAATAAAATGTCTTCCAATAATTTTCCTTCGAGACATTCTCTTAGGAGATAAATTCATAATGTACAAAAGTGATCAGTTAAAATATGATTTTTTGAGATTTTTGATACAGAAATTCAATTCTGAGTTTTATGCTGATGAAGCTTTGTTAGTTTTTTTAAGTGTTTTAATAGGTTTTTCTGTAAAATCTGCAGACAAATTATGAAACGTAACAATTTGAACCAAACAAGTTTAAGAAAGAGAAAGTGTTATGACATTGTGTTTTGAGGCTGCGAAAATAGACGATGCAAAATGGCTTCTAATAACTTCACATTCCCCAGAATGTGAAAAGCCAACATATAACGCGTTTTTAGGTTTAATACAGAAATGAAACTTTGAATCGTATTCCGACGAGTCTTTGCAAATTTAATGAACTGTATCAACTATTTGTTTAAATTACAAAAGAACGCTGTAATAAATGTTTAATTAAAACTTGTACAAAAGTTATAAAACAAGAAATTACACAAATTTGTATAAAAAATAAAAGCAATTTCAGAAGAACATTTTTGTTACTGACATCATTTCTACAAAAGTGTTTCTCAACAATTTCTCCACGAAATTATTTTCCTAAAGGTAAATCAATAATTAAAATAATAATATATTTTAACGTATCACGTTTCGCCAGTTCAATACAGAAATGAAAACCTTTCGTTCGTATAATTACAAATATTATCAACTAAAACTAAGATGGCATCAGATACCTCGTATTCTGGGGTAATATTTCGTTCATATTAACAGCTTGTTGTTGATGTATACCCTCCTTCATTTGCTCCTTGAAAGCAGAGTATGTGTGAATGAAATTTTGATCCTTCTGTAGGTTTTGTATATGCTGGAGGAATGTAGTGTCTTGCTTCATGAAATTACTATCTTTCAATAAAAAGCTGAGCTCTTGCTTGGGAATGTCCATTATCGATTCATTGTCTTTAGAGGTTTCAGGAATACTCGACTCCTTCTTGGACTTGGATTTCCTGATGCCCAGATGAGTCTGTGTGTGTTTGTTCAGGTGATCCTTCCGGGAGAAGGCTTTTTGGCAGACTGTGCAGGTGAAGTTCTTGTCACCCGAGTGAATTACGTAGTGCCTGGTCAAGTGTTCGTTTCGTTTGAACGCCTTTTGACAGACTGGACATTTAAAGGGTCTCTCGTCTGAGTGGCCCCTCATGTGCTGATCCAAGTGCTCTTTTCGTTTCAACATTGCGCCACACTCTTTGCACTGATATTTTCTTTCCTGTAAATTATAATGGAGATTAATACATCGACTCCTTTGAATAGGTCAAATTGTGAATGAAGAACATGTCCCAGTACAAAACTAAGCCCCAATAATTGCATCTTCAAGTACAAGATTGCGAATTCCGTTCGACGATCAATTATTTTCTCTTCGAAATGATAAATTTCATTGTTGTAAATCAACGACTACAATAATTCTAAATAACATTAAGTATTTACAATTGATTGACTTAAATTTCGCAGACGAAATTTTATTCAGACATTTATAATCGATCGAGTTTTCCTGTGGAAAAAAAAAACGATTTTCTCATTTCTTCAAAGTACTCACAAAACTCTAAATAAAATATTACCTGCACATGTCCCTGAATATGCTGTTCAATTTCCGCTTTCTCAGCAAACGCCAGTGTGCACTCAGGACAGCAGTAAAGCATGGAGCCATCAAGTGCCATAGCAATTTTGATCTCCCCCACTTTCGCCCTGAATTTCATCTTCTTCTCGACCTTCGGGGATTCCGTCTGCACCTGCTGCTCCACCTTTACGTTGGGTCCCTGAGTAGCACTCTGTTGAGCACCTTGAGTCTCGTGCTCCTCTATATGTACATTTATATCCATGGGATTCATCTCGGACATCATCTGATCGGAATTCATATAATTGCCGTTCTGAGAGCTATTATTTCTAAAATTTGGCACACTCGGGATGTTGAGGATATTATTCTGAGAGTGATCGGACTTCTCCTCTTTGTACTCTTCGCGTTTGCTTCCAGAGTCACCTTGGAGTTTTATGAGCTGCTGAAGGGTCAGGGGTAATGTTGTCGCCTGGAGCTTCTGGAGGTACTCAGCCATCGCTGCACTCTGCTGCTGAATGTGAGCTGAATCGTGGGGAGAATCGCTACTGGGGTTCCCTGAGTCCTCATTGCTTCTCAGATCCTCTTGTTTGATGCTGGGAGAGTCTGGTTGCGAGCTCGGGGGAAGATACATATTTGGAAGGAGCCGCAAACTGTTGACGCTGGACTGACCACCCAGCAGCGAATTATTCTGACTGTAGTTAGGGATATTCAAGGGTTGAAGGCCTTGTTTCTCACACAGTTGCATCAGGGCGTTTGGGTTGGGCCAGGGCAGCAGGGAGCCGGTATATTTGTTTGCTCCGTTTGTCTGAAAAAATAAGGTTGGGTTTATACACAATTATTCATCAATGGCAAGGCGTAATAATTTATCACCTCAAAATCCCCATCTCTGTTTACCCGTGAAATAACGATCAAATCGTGAGCAGACATAATTTCCGACTTACAGAAATCATGCATGGAGGTCGGAAATTAGGTTTACTTAGGATTTAATAATTATTGTTCTTATAATTGGTCACGACGCTTTCGAAGTTACGAACTATTATACTCGGGCCTTAAGTTAAATTTTATGAATAGTAAAAAATACAAAATGTAAAAAAGACACGTATGGGGATTAAAGATAAATATGAATAAATTATTTTAGTATCCTTTTCACCCCAATTTTTTAAATAATAAAAACCCCATGTTTTTCATTCTAAAAAGTCTTATTGCGTTACGATATTACTTCTGAATGTAAATTCGATTCATAGTTTATTAGGATCGATGACTGGTAACGTTGTTTATTAGATTTTCAGGATAATTTTATGAATGTTTCAATTAATTAAAAAAATGATCTTGGGAGACCGTGAAGAACTTTGCTGGCGAATATGAGGTACAGGACGAGCCGAAGGTGAGTACTCATATGAGGCAGGGAAGTTCGTTTCGGACCAGTGACAAACAATATTTTTCGTTATTCCGTCTGTGCTCAGGGGTTTATGGCCGCGCGGCGGCCATAAAGCATTACTTCACGGACTGAGTGATAAAAACGAAATTAATATGAACCGCAAAATTTGTCAATTCCAGACATTTTCAATATATTTTCTGGAAATGTTTATCGAATTTAAGTTCTACTATAAGTTGAAAAAAAATGTAATTAAACATTCACTTGTATTAAAAAAATTAATGAAAAATATAGATATCGTTCTATCTATCTATCTATCTATCTATCTATCTAACACTACTCCATGAAAATTAGTAGAATTCAGGAAATTTCAAGTAAGTATTTTCTTGAATTATCAATTATTTGAATATTGCGGTCGAAGTTTTATATTCAATAATGTATATTCCTATTTTTTCATTTTCTCATCCTGAAATGAATTCAAAAATTCTCTGCTAAGATGTTACTACACACTTGGCCATGAAAACTCCATTTCTTCAATTAGTGTCATTTCGATACATTTCACTTTGAAACTGTAAAATATTTTACAATGGCAGCGAGAATAAAATACGTTTGATTCCAAAGTTGCATCAAATAAGTGGTACCAAAAAGTCTCTTTTCAAATTTTTAAACAAATTTTCTGATGAAAGTAGAAGATATTTTCAGAAAAGCGAAGCTCATCACTCTCGAAGAGGCAAAGACTAAACCGAAAGTGGTTTGACATCAAAAAGTGCTATGAACTTAGACTAAGAAATTTGTCTAAAAATGTCTGGGAACCAATTAAATTTTTGTAATCCCTTAAAAAACATTCAAAAATTAAAATTCTCACCAACGAATTGTGTTTTATGTGCTCTGAACCAGTAGCAGTAGTATAAACACTGTTCTGTCCTCCGTTTTGATGTCCCAAAGCAGTTGCATAACTTGAACTTGATACTGAGCTTGGCCTCGACGTCAGCTCTGAAAATTGTGGCAGTCCCTGAATTCCATGAACTTCAGTGAAATTCATCTTATCGTTACAATAAACAAGGTGAGCAACGCTATCATGCGTGCACCCCAACACAGCCCGCCACCACGCAACGCCAAGGTTGCGTCTTAACCTATAAATCACAAAAGCTCCAGAAACTCAACCCAAACAGCCCGATTTAGTCGTTATTTTTCTGTCACAAAAATCACTATTTTTCATCACTTCACTCATGTTAAAGTCTTGAATTAAATATCCTAACGGGGTGGAGGTTTAGGTAATGGTGGTTGTTTAGATGGAGAAAACTTAGTTAAAATCGAAATCTGTGCGGGGAAAGAGCATTCTGTGTACGGCGCTGGGACCTTCTGGTGGACTGGGTGGTTGCGTCGTTCCAATATGGCGGAGAAAATCACACACTACACAGGCTGACGACAGATGGCGGATTTCAGGAATTCAATGTCAATATTATGTTTTTTTGTATTTAATAATTCGAAATTTTCAACGAAATTGTCGAAGAGTTGGAGAAATTCTGTTTAGAAATAATTAATTAGGCATTTGAGACTAGGAAATTGATAGAGATAACGAGGATGTTTTTTGTATTGGAACTGAAAGGCTTTCGAGCAGGTGACAGGCAGGTTAGTTGATGAGATGCGAATAAACGCATGGAAACAAACTGATCGATAAATTCGTAATTGAGAAATTAAGAAGTGAATTCGATTCGATTCTGTGGGGTGGTTTTTATTGTTTTGAGGTGATAATATTTAAATGACGTGCTACGCATGCAAGAAAAGTACAGGAAATTATAGGGCATCTGCTGGACAATCTTAGTGGATTTCTATTGAAGTTCCTATTGGTTTTCAGAAATTCGATAGAATTGTATTTTTCTTTTTTTTTCATCGAGTAAATTTTATCGAAAACATTTCAATAGAAGAACTTGTTGGAGACAGAACTTACATTAATTTTTATTATATTTGATTAATAATATTAATAACTTGAATCCGGGAAGTTTTGTACACCGATTTTCATTATATACGATTAATGTTATTAATTAATTTGAACGTATTTTTTGGAGGCTTAGACAATTATTTTCAGATTTTTATCACATTTTTTAAACAGTAATCGATGGATAGTGATGAGATAATCGACAAATTTTATTAAATAATAATTTTAAACTATATAAAATGCCTACCTTTTTGCGCTGCGTTTATTTTGATGAAAATATTCAAAAATATTTCTTTGATTGTACTTATTGTTCACTCATTTAAATCAATTTTACTTATTTTTGTAATTCTACCTTTTATTTTTTTTTAATCGATATATGCTACTTAAAGCTCAAATTTGAAAAGTAGTGTGCAATTGTTATTCTGGCCATTTTTTTTTAATTTTGAAAAGAGAAAACGCGTAATAGCCAATCAATTAATTTGTTACAGTTCCTCGTTTTACATATAAATAATAGATCTCTAGCGTATAAACAATATCATTTTTGGTTCACTGGCCTTAAGAAATATGGAAGAAGACGGGTTGAACCTAATTTGCATTAAAATTGTTCTCCGTTTAATTTCATATAATCGTTGTTCAAATGATTTCCAAAAATTACAAACTTCATATGTATGGCAGAAGCATACGTCACCAAGCTCGATGTTTTACGAAAGAAAAGTCGTTCATTTCTATCACAACTGGAAGAGAATTCAAGACTCGTTGAGGATGAAATAAGAAAATTGAACATTAACAGTGTTAATTCCCCTAGGAACTGTGTCTCGGAGCCGAATCCTCATAGACCTTCTCACTCCTGGAGGATTCGTAACGATTCGTCGGGTGTAAACTGTCTCCTGAACTCCCGAAACTCGGTGAAAGAAAACATGACAGTCGGTGGAAGGATTTTGATCTCCTCGAAATGTGTTGGCAACTCCTCGGGACCAAGGAGACCACTTCCTGGATGCTACTGCAATCGAAGAACCAAAAAAGTTCGCTACAGATCACCGAATACACTTTCCAAACATTTCGAGCTCTGCCACTACTGCAAGAGTCATTGTGACCTTTTCAAGACTGCTATTGATGTTCCTGAGGAGGTGCCAGTGTCTCCAGCTCTGAGCTCTGACACGCTGAAGAAGGTCCAGGGCATACATTACACTCCGAGGTCAGAGTTCTTGAGAAAAGTCCAGCAACAAGTCTCTGAACAATTTGTCGAGAGCATCTGTCACGAGCAGTCTGCAGGTTCCCTCCACTCACTACGAGCATTATCATCTCTTACTTTGGCGAGAGATCAAGACGATCAGAACAAGAGAAAACACCCCACGAAATCGGTTCCCTCCGTTGAAGAGATCAGAGGAGATGCCGAAAATGTGGGAAGAAATCAGCAAAATGAAGTGATCAACAGTCGTCTGGATTCCACAATCATTGATCCTCATCCCGGGGAATTAATCGAGGTCCCAGTCGAAGTTCACCGATCAGATAGTTCATCAATTACTCTGGGAGTGCACGACACCGATGACTCGGTACTTGATAGATCTCATAAGTCAAGAAATAAGAGTTCTTCAAAGTCCATTGACTACTACCCCCGAGACAACGGAAGTACACATCAAAGGGATTTTTCTCCAGAGATAGAAACAATTTTACCCCCGAGAGTATTTCATAAATCTAAAAGTATTGCGAAAAAAACCATAAGTTCGACGAAGCGTGATGATAAGGAGAAGAAGCACAATAGGAAAAAGTCTAGGGAGAGGAGTGAAAATGTCGTAAGAACGTTGAGCCAAAAGAGTTGCTATGACGTATGTTGTGGGGTGAATGGGAAACGCGGGAGTTGTAGAAAATCGCAGGAATGTAATGAATGTCCCGGCCATTGTGATCGATGTCTCTCGTGTCTCGCGTCGAAAGTTATCCCTTTAGGCGAGGACAGAGAGACCCTCGAGTTGAGGAAGTTCAGGGAGAAGAATTACTTTGATACACACGAGTCTACTCAAGCAGTTCCCTCGTGTGAACCGTCAGGATCGCTGGAGCAGTTCGAGTTGAATAGCAGACTGTTTCCTGAGCCCGTGGGACGACTGGCCAAGAACAATATCATCATCTCGATGCCGCCGTGTGCAACTGCCCAGTTGAAGACGGTTCACTACTTTCCTAGGAACATTGTGAGGGAGGACAGAAAGAGGGTTTCTGATTGTAACACGAAGAGACATAAGAGTTGTCCTCTTACTGGCCATGCGATTGATCTTGGAGTGCTTAAAACTCCGTGTCCAGCCAATAGTCTAGCTCTCAAGTACCAAAAAGGCGTCGTTTAATTAATTTTAGAAACGCGGAGTACTTTAGCGGGTAGCAAAATGTTTTAATCCGAATTTAACACTTTTGATAGCTGTTGTTTTATCTTGAATAGAGCGACTCAAATGAAGAAGTTCTCCCTCATATCTAATAGAATCATACTGAATTTCACTTTTGAATAAACTGGAAGGGTTCTTCCATTGTGTGATGATAGATATTTCATGGGTAATCAATTTTCATAATGCACTGGATATGCTCCTCGAATATCGATCATGTACTGTAATATTTCGTGATAATGCAAAACCCTGCCATACATTGAATTTTTTAATAAACTATTGATAAAATGTCTGTTTGCTAATTCTCGAGTCGAGTTATGTAATTTTTTTTATTCGGTAAATATTTATAAAGACCTCAATTTTCGATGTTTTTGGAATTTGGTATGCGATTGGATTTTATATTGTGAATTGAGGATCTGAAAACCTGGTCGGTCAGAAATGATTGGTGGGTTTCACGGGCTTAACAACATCTCTTAGTAGGTTACATACAAAAAACGAATTTTGAGCACTTTTTTCCGCGCAGAGTGTTCAATTGATCCGTTCAAATTTGCATCCGTATTACAACCTTACACTATATATACGTATTTTTTATGTCTTAAAATAATTATCGCCAATATTGATACAGCCAATCTCCCAGAGCTCCGCAAAAAAAGGAATCTTGTGGTGAAACTGGATTCTCACCATGAGCGCTTAGTTAGAAAAACTGCAAAATATTCAAAATGGAATTTTATAGGCACCGAACGTCGTAAAAATCGTAGATTTTATAGAATTGGAGAATTTGTTAAAACATTGGACCAAAAAATTATTATACTAATTGATTCCTTTTTCACTTCATGTAAACTGAATATTTAAAAGATTATAAAACTTACTAAATGTTATACTAATATCCTAGTTCATAATTACCTATTTTGTAAATGACTTTGTCAAAAAACACAGAAAACACTTGTCTTCTGTGGCAGAATAAACCGTACGAATTTAATGCGTTAATATAAAACAAAAATCACAGATCTCCAAGTCTTCACCGTTTGTTGCTCGTTATACGCAAAACTGAGCCGCAAATGTTCAAAATACGGGTAGTTACACTCATACCAAGATGAATGCCTCTGCCACTATTTGTTTTAATGTTCTTTCCCCCATATTTTCTCAGTTTGGTGTAAACACCCATTATTCCGATATACCACCTCGTCTCCGGTGAACGCAGTTGATATAAAATTAAACCCGAACTGAAAATATTGAGTTTTGTGGGAGAGTCTTTATAAACATTTACCGTTTATTCAAAATTATGAGGGGAAAAAAAAATTTATCATTATTTTATAATTTATTTGTGCACGAAAATAACTGGAAAAATCATAGAGCATAACAATATTTTCCTAGGATATCATTATTTCCTGGAATATTATAAAGACCTTGATCCTGACTGCAACCCTGACCAGGTCATATTGACTTGTAAACATTTCCTGTAAAAAAACAAAAAACAAGCATACTTACATGTATAGATACAAGAAATGAGTAATAAAATTAATGAAATGTTAATGTTAATATAGAATTCGTAGACAAAACATGGAAATGGGGGATAATTAATGAATGTGGGATTTTTTTATGTGCCTTATCTTACATAATCAAGTAGTTTGTGGAATTTATTTGGGAGCTTATCAAGGGAGTTTGTATAAATTAAAAGCAAGTTAAATGTTGCACAAAGCAACGGTCGTAGACCATTTGCCAGATATCTTGAGGTACAGTTTTTGCTTATAACGATGTGAACTTTTTTAATAACCCTAGTCTATCATACATTGATTTTTTTAGAATAAAATTGCAAAAAAACTACTTTATATTCTTCATTTATTGTCACATCTATGAGTTTGGCGTTTTTATGAAAATGTGCCTTTTTTGTTCTTTCATCCGCCTGACATTGGCCTTCTCATCGTGGCTCCATGATCATTTGGTACCTGTACAATACAAAAGTCAATGATGATTAATCCAGCGTGCTCATCGTCACAAACATAATCAAGTTTTAGTCGATAATTCCACATAATCACAACTTTAGCAGTCACTGAAACCGCCAGGTACTCAGTGTCAGTCGAACTAATCAATCATATACCACTCACGTTGCACGATTGAAATCTTATCGATTCACATGATTGCGTCGTATGAAGGTTCTTCAATTACACCCGCTTAATCCGACTGAAAAGTGATTTTTCAGAACAAACCGACAAATAATCTTACGTATGATAGAATCGGAAAAAGCCTAAAAAATCCTGAAAAATTAATCAACAACGGTAGAATATCTAGATTTTCATTGGCCCACATTAAGGCCCGGCTTCTTAAGGATATTAGGGCGTGGACTCGGGATAAAAAAAAAAGCAGCCAATTTTATGAAATTTTTCTCCCGTATTAATTGATCCACTTGGACGCTTCTTGC
>JAPYZN010001206.1:0-18156 GCA_030522865.1 Psyttalia lounsburyi
CCTAGGGTTTTTTGGAGAGTCATTAGGACCACCTAATTAATACCTCCACAAAATTTCAGGAAAATCGGAGGTGGGGGGGGCTTTCTTAACATTTACCACTTGAAATTACCAGTAACGGAGACGTGGACTTCCTAGGCGAAAGAGACTGGTTGATAGAGGACTTTCTCAATTTTTCATCTGACAATAAAAATATTGACTATGTATCTGGTATTTCGACTAAATGGATTATGAAAAAGAAATACAATTATCTGAACTTCATTAGAGACAGATTAATTACAAAGCTTTCAGCTGCAGTAATCTTTGACAGCAACGAAGTCCCCAAGATTACTCCTAAAAATTAACGAAGTTCCTGTTGATTGTCAAAAAATTGGACCGGACTCTTCGACCCCTCAACCACTTATCCTCTATTTTTACATCGTTCTCTAACTAATGAGATGCGATTCGTTGGAGCATAAAAGATGCCGGTTGGCATATAACACCCGTAGGCCGAGTACTTTCTCACGATCGCACCGCAGACGAGCTGTTGCTTAAGACGCCTTCCAGCAAAACTAGACAGCCCGCAGAATCACGACCTGCCCATTGGCCCCCACTCCGGTCTATCATTTTTGTTTCCATTCATTGTTTGCAGAATGAAAAAACGAACATCATTTCCGAGAAAACCGCAGGCGTGATTCAAAAGGCTGCACGTGGCCGAACACCTTTCAGAAACCGTTTTATGATGCCTAATATCTGACGTCGGGGTTTTCATGATTTTGATCCGACGCAGTTAGATCTTGCTGAGGTCTAGTCCGTGCAATAGACGATCCTGCATTTTGTTTTGTATAAGTTTTGGGTTTATCAGACTGGACAAATATGTATACAATTGACTGAGTATTTATTTTTTAATTTATTATTTAATATGAGTGTGAAAATAATAATTGCTATTTCCGCATCCTGACTAGTTGTAATTTACTCAAAAAATCAAAGATTGATTTTTTTTCGATTCCTAATCGAGAAGAAAACTCTATAACTGATGATGGATGAAAGATTTAGGTGTCAGACACGCGGGCTAATATGAACCCTATAATTATTTGAGATTGATGGTGAGGTTTATAGGGACACGTGGATACACTCCGTTATTCTACCTGTAACAAAGAATTTTAAATAATCGAATACCTTGTAAAAAACGCCCCGATTCCATGATTATTCAGAAACTCATTAATATCCATGAGAAATTAAAAACAGAATTCTTTACAGCTGACGAAGTTCCCAGAAAAGTTTTTCGATTACTTCAATATTGCGCCTTGGTGAGATAATTCAACAAGAGGAATATATTAAAGATGTAGAATGAAAATTGAATTGGCATCAAATAGGCCTTATGCTAACCTTTTCTTATCATTTTTTCTCATCATCGTTGTTCCTTGCTCAATGATTCCTTTCATTATAAACCAAGTGATTGTAGAGAATATATCGTAACGGGTATCATTGGCATGCTCCAGAGTTTTCAATAGCTAAATGAATACTGCAAATAATAAGGAATATACCAAAATAAGCCACATAAACTTTAACACATAAAAAGAAGTCGTCAAGTTTTCGCAGGTAAAAACTAATAAAGGAAAAATTCCAAGCATTGGTAAGAAAATGGAAACTCATTTTTCACCGATTCCGTGGCAAAAAATGACCCATTGAAAGAGTCGCTCGTTTGCATAAATTTTATATTCAAATTTTAATCTGGTTCTCTTCAAAAGTAATCATAATTCCGAGGATGTTATAAAAGAAAAATTACAAAATTATACACATAAACTACATTTATCAAGGAATTATCTATTATTTATTATGACTATTATTAGCAATTATTAATTGTTGAATAGAACACGTTTGTTAAGAAAATCCAGAACTTGATATTTCAACGAAATATTTTTATATTTTTCCGGGTTATCCCACAAAAAAAATGGAAATAGAAATTTCAATAGAAGTGGAATACAATTTTCTGGTGAATGCTTTACGTTTTTTTTCCTGAAAGCTTCCATGTGCACCAAAGTAAATCTGTATCTGAATACTTTTTGGCATGTGAGCAATCTGAAATCACCCACCACACATCACTTACCCTCACACCCAATTCTCCACAAATTCCTCGGGGATGTGAATTTGTTTGAGATACGGGACTCAATAATTTTCGCTAACCACAATGTGCAAGTGTGTGGTTTCAGCGATTCGAAGATTTTAGGTGGTTTTCAACCTCGACTGCGAGATGCATCTTCAGTGGGCTGAACCCCAGGGCTAACGTACCCACACAAATGCATTGAACTCTCATTTATGAATTATTTCTGTGCGTTTGAAGTATTGCCGATTATGTTTCGAATGCCTGTCACTGGAAACAAGAGTGATGTGAGAAATGGGAAAAAATGTTGGACGTTGGATTTGGACGACTGGAGCCCTCCAGCGTAAAAATTTTGTCGTTTATGTTGCGGAATGCAGAGATGTTGCTTTCTTCTCCATCAATTATTTGAAATTTTTATGAGAATTAGAATCTTTGACATGAAAAAACACATGCATTCATACTAAAATATGAGCAGTGGTACACAGAGAGAAATTTTTGGTGAAAATTACGGAACTCACAGTTGATTTATCAATTATAGAATTGAGTTCCGAAATTTTACTGATGGCATAGTCATTTTTTGGGGAATTACTAAAAAAATTATTAATTATTAAATAAAAATTACGGCATTTCCTCGAGAACCCCGTTATTTTAAGTAAAGGTGGCTTGCCGGTTGTGTAAAATTTTTTACAATGGCATGTTGTGTCGGATTTGCAAAAAGACACGCAATTTTTACAGAATGCATCTTTTCGTGTATTACCGTTACGTTATATAATCGAGTAATATCTTAGCTGCTCGTTAAATATTACCGTACTGCTTCAGTGAAATTTGTTGACCCCTTAACAAAATTTTTCTAAATGCATGTATAACTTTTGTTGAGTGTTGAAAAAAAGTTATGTAATTTTCCGTGAAAAACTCCCCAAAATTGTCTAGACATGTGCCCAATTTCCCTAAAAGATAGTGAATTTTACTATGCAGTTGAATAATTTTTGCCGGACGTCGAAAATGCTCCACGTTTACCGAACGGAACGGTAATCTTTACTGAAAACATTCTCTGCCTGTAGAATTCTGTTTTATATAGATACAAATGTCATCTATTCCCCAGGGTCTACTACTCGCTGCAATATGAATGGTGTCTAGCGTTCGCAGGAGAACTAACGTTGGACCCAAGTAGCCGTCTTATTTAATTCAAATCAATTACTAATTCCCACAGGATTCAAGTTATGCAGTATTTTGGGTTCAATTATATGTGAAACCTGTTTAACACCGGTCGTTTTCAATTGAAGCGCTCTACTCGTGTAGACCAAATGTTTTTTACCATTTTATTTTTTCGGTGAGCGGAGTGAGGGAGCGAAACCATTACATCAATGTCGAAGTAGTCTGATTCTTTTCGATGAAGGCACGAGATGTAATCCATCATGAGGGAATGTTAGTGATGAAGGTTTCACTGAGATTTGATTGGAGAGTTGAATGAATTTTATAACTGTGGATTTCGTTCCAACAATTGTCCGGAAGTTGATCATGAGTGAAATCATCTATCTTCGTTATTTTGATTAGATTTGAAGTGGAGAAAAATTTGTGCCTGATAGAAATATACAGACTCCGTGCCCTCGGTGTGAAAGGAATGACAATTAGCGTTAGTAATTTCCATACAGAAAAAGCGTCGTTAAGTTAGAAATAAAACGGCCATGGGCTCTGTACATGTTTTCTGCACGCATAATTTGTTAGATATTATAAAGTAGGATATTTTCACGTTAGAATGGAATTATTCGATTGTTTTAAATTAACTTTGGAAAGAAAGAAAAAAAATGATGGGCAAGATGAACTTCTGTTTTGCATATTTTTAGAAAAGATAAATCGAGAAAATATAAAACTGGAAGATATCTCATGACTTAACCAATTCTCATCAATGATAATCTTTAAACCCCAAATTGGAATAGTATTTCGAAATTATAGGAATGTTTTTGATGGAGTTTGAAATTTTTTTATTACTAACACAAAAATAGAGACATTATCGTATTAGTAACTATAATCCTTAAAAGTATGATTTTTTGCTTTAGCTAACTTATTTTTTTGTACCCTCCCAAGATAGTAAAAACATCTTTACAATCTCCATAGCCTTATCACAATAAACTCCAGAATCATAACTTCCAAAATACATTAATCCGAATATACTCACCTGCCACTGTAGCTACCCTCTCATAGAACTCACATCCTGTCCTTCTATTAGTATTTGACCACCTCACTTGAACCCTCCTCATGTTCCAGCTAATTCCACCTCATCGGCAACATCACCCAAACTTGCACTCAAGCCCCCAGTCTCCAGCCCCCAAGAAAGTTTATTTATCTTTCAACGACCGATGGAAGGCACCTCCGTACAAAACCTAAACATTCGACTAGCCCCCGAAACCGTGCGCAAAAATATTTTCACTGGACCTCTCCCGCCCGAGAGACTGCTCGCTGGGCTTCTGTAAACCAACACTGGAATTATCACGGCTGCCTCCACCTCCCAAGCCCCCACAAAGCCAAAAAGAAATCAAATAAGAGATCTTCGGAGGTGCAGAAAAAAGGTTTTGAGTTATAATTTAAAAGATTTCCGAGTCCCTCTCACGAATTCGATCCCACAGTGAGGATTGTGTACATGAATTGTGTGGTATCAAGGTGCCGACAAGGCACTGATGGATGTTTCATAATTGTAGGCCTTGGGCTAACACAAACGTGGTTGAAATTTCTTTCGGCTTGAGGTGTATGAGATATGCATGAATACCTACCCCCCTCTGAACAAGGCATAAATCCATCCTCTTCAATATTGGTCCGACGAGCCATTGCTCCGAAGATTAAATAAGAACGCGTCATAGACACTGGAAGACCATTTAAAAAGGGTGAATATTTTTTTTCTACCAATTATCCTCAGCCATTTCTGACTGGAGAGAAACAACCAGACGATGCGTGATAAATCTTCCACTTGGACGAGGAAGAGGGAAAAAAATATATGGAGAGCCTTCTAGCTGACCAAAAATATGCACGACGAGATGGATGGGTGGAGTAGCAAGGGCGGTGCCGACCGACTTTCGTCCCAGAGTTTGTTTCTCAGACCGTATGTGCCTTCAATATGTGAGTATTTTTTTGTATCCGTTTACTCAAACCATGTTCTCTCCGTTTCGTTAATTTTTTTCACCAATGATTGAACGATTAGAAGGGGGCGGCCACTCGTCGATCAGTTCGACGTATGCAGATGTCTTTTTTTCGTATTGACGGCACTGGAAAAACAAGAGGTTTGAGATGAATATATTGCGGGTATGGAGTTCGATGAGACTATCGATTTACCTCGGTGCATGTGGGTTGAGTGAAATTCCTGATTTCAAACAATACTTGCTCCAGTTCGCTCCAATAGTTCTGAGAATATTCGAGAAACAAATCTTCAACTATTGGAAAGTTTTTCAATTACATCTTGAGAAGTACTGGAGCATAAGGGAGTTGCCTAAGTGAGGTTTGGAGTTGGGGATTTTCCTGGCTTTTCAATAAAATCATTTCCATAACTTCTGTAGTTGTGAGTGGTAGAAAAATGTTCTGGTGAAATTCTTTGGAATTTTTTGCTGTGGTTTAGAGAGAAACCGTGATTTTCTGTAAACATATGCCACCTGTATTTACTGACGAGTTATTTCAAGGTCCAGCAGAAGTTGCAGCAGGCCGCATCCAAGCTGTCCATCCTAGCAAAACATCCCGTTTGGAGTAATAACTCTTTCCGGCTGACTTCAACTAATTTCATTCTTGTACGTACAAATGAAAGGGTTCACCGCTTTTTGTGGATGTAGTCGTGCAGGCGGTTGGTGTTTACATCCGTCAAATATTTATTATTCCAGAGGCCCAGACGTCCTTACGAGGACCTCTGAAAGGATACGGAATACACACAAGAGCTACAGCATCCAGACGCATACCTCCGAAGGAAGTGCTTCTGGTAATGCTGTCTTGGACGAAATCCGCTGAATGGTGTTTGAATAAGGGAATGTTTGAGTAGCAGCCATTGTTCCTGCTTCATCTTACTGTTCTAGTTGGTATCCATGGCGAAATCTTCCTCAAGATTTCTAAGCTGTTGGAGAATCATCAATTAACTGATTTGGCTACATCAGAAATTAGATGGGTCCATGTCTAAAAACCCCACGTCAAAAAGATCCGTCAAAAAACTCCAGGTTCATTCTTGGGATTACCATGTCAGAAAAAGTCCATTAAGGGGTTACATGGGTTTCACGGTTTCAAAAGATCGATTTTTTTCTTATTAAAATCTACAACATCTCTTGAATATTGTGCGAAAATTTCAAATTGATCCGAGTAATAGTTTCGGACATACAGCCTTTTGAAGTGGCGCGCCAGTGGCCGAAGCCACGCTCCAATATTCTACCATCGATTTTTATCTTGTTTTTTCATCCCCGTCGTGTTTTATGCGATGTTCAAACGTCATTGATAGTGAAGGTGAAGAAAAATTGTGCAATGGAAAAGCAAATTTCAAACAACGCTCGAAATTCGGTCTGGAATTTTAAATTGAGGTAGCATGTGAACGATGTGAGCCGAAATATATTTTATCTTGTCAAAAAATTGGCAAAATGTGTGAACTAAATAGGCACCGTGTGAATTTAAAACTTGGCCCCAATTGCTACGAATATGCCCGAAACTTTGACGCAAACCGTATCGGCTGACGTCACAATGGTGGAGTTTTTAATATTTTTTTTTCAAAAATTTCCGAAATTGTTTATTAAATATGTACCTTTAGGATAAGAAAAAAATTGGATTAAATATTTCATTTATTGTATGAAAAAAAAATCTTAAAAATACGCCGTTTTTACGCCGCTGAAACCCATGTAACCCCTTTAAAAAAAGTAGAGGTTTTTCACGGGGTGCGTCACACGTGCTCCCATCAAATTCACTGATCAGTGATCATGTCTATGAAATACTTGTGTATTTGTGGGTATCTGACAATCCAAAAATCCCGTAATGATTTCATCGTCGGCAAGGTTTCCAAGCATTCCACCGTGTCAGGACAGACCCAAAAGTTCTCTCTATTTATCTACTCAATATTTGACTTGCACCGGATTGCACAGTAAACGTGTGTCCCTTCCCCGTTAAACCAAGTGCCTTTCCACTGTTGTTTGCCATGAACCTCCTCTCACTCGCGTTGATTTAGGCTTTACGGATTTACTTCTTTTTCGTTTGTTGCTCACCGATCACGTGGACAAATACACTCAAGACTTGCTTTACCTCCATCTCCACCCAGTTGCATCCAAATACATGACTTCATCGATGATGTTTGATAGATTTTCAACTGTTCCGCCTCTCATTCCCCCCCTCGACCAATTCACGAGTTTTTTGTAGACTATCATCTTTACATTGTCAATCCCCCTAGTTGACCTGGACCTTTCAGCTCTTGTAACGTGAATCGAAGTGCAAAGATTCATCCGGTTTTTCAGAATGAGGGAGGGGGGATGAATGTGTGTACACAGTAGAGGCATTTAGGACTGTCAGCAACTGACCATTACACCTGAATGACTAGGACCCGTGAATGATGAAAAGGCCAGCCAACAGCCCTTGATCTGCCCGACCCACTTCCGGCCCTGACCTTCAAAGAGAAAACGGTGTGTCTTTCCCATAAAATACAACGGTCACAACGGTAGTAATGGCGAATGTTTCTTGCAGCGGTCTCGAAAGGAGAAATATACAGGTTTGCAAAGGATGTTATGTAAATTGAGGAGATTAAGGGGATGTTGAGACCATCTTACTTTTGATGAATTTTTCCCCCGCAGGAATCACCTCCTCCAGGCAATAGACGGAAGAGGGTGCGCTTGTTTCCGGTGTTTTCCTCGAGTGACACTTGACGATTCCGCTCTCACAGGTGAAGGAGATGGTTGAATGTCCGGGTAAGTCAACCGTGCACGTCGAGATCCATTGCCTAGAGTGAGGAGAGCCATTTTTTATCCCTTGGCCTCATGTTTTTCTGATTCCGTGTCGAACTTCTATTATTCTTAGAAATTTTTTTGAGCATCTTATGAAATTAAAATATGGCTAGATGATATATCTATTCACTACTTATATAAATATAAAAATCACCGGTCGAATAATTAATTTATTCCATTTATCCATTATAATAATATTGATTTCACAAAATCATAAATTTTAAATATTCAAGGATAATTTAAAAAATACAACGTTAAATTTTTGAACAAGTCCGATGGTTCGGAAGTAAGAGAGCGAGTTGTCTTGCATGGAATGAAAAGTCTCCTATCGAATCACCAGCGACACGTTTCGTCGATTTATTATACTATCTCAACATTTTCGGGATTGATGGGCATATTCGAACAACTTCGATTCGTTACAAATTTCCCCAGAATATTTTCAATAGTATAGACTCATTGTAAACATGATCCCACAGTGGAAAATTGATCGATAACAGAGCTGATGCTTTTACGAGCATGCTCGTACGTGGATAGATGTTGATAGCTCAATAATTGCTTTCGATGTTTTCCTCTGGTGGCACTTGACGATTCAGCCTTCGCAGATGAAGATGGAATGTTCGGGTAAGTGAGGAGAGTAATCTTCTGCGTCTTGGCTTCAAGTTTTTCGAATTCACCGTCGACTCCTTACCATTCCCGGGGATTGATAAGTGTCAAAGCGCGAGCAGTAATTGGCCTTCACCACTTCGATGATCAGGTTGTGTTCGTTTTTCATAAAAAAAAGGAAACTTTCACTTCGGCCTTTGTGGATGGGCTATCAGCCAGGTGGTGAACTCGGCTTTTCTGGGCTTCGAAACCTCGTGTTGTTACTTCATGATCACAAATTGGTTTGCTCGACAAAAAGTGCCATGCCAGTTAGTGAGAACGTGTGTCAAGGCACGAGAGTTTCTTTATCCTATCACGATCAATCATCTGACCGGTATTTCTTTTGCTCCGCCTGTGCACTCGTTTCCAGCGTTTTATTCTCACTCTCTGGAGGTCCGAGTGTCACTCGTGTCCCATTCAATTCAATCCCTTTATCGAGCATTTTCCGTCGGGGGAATTTTTAATGTTCATTCCTTTTGTTGAATTTTGAGCGACGGCAGGGGAGGAATTTGAAAATTGCTCTGGACTTTGGGAGTGAATTTTATGTAGTGACGTATGCACAAGTGACATAACTGGGTATAAAGGAAACATCAGAGTCTATTCATGGGTTTTGGAGAGATGGCCGGGGCCCGCACCTTTTTCCGCCCCTCTTTTTTATGCACATGAATTCATCTTTTTTTCTAGCACCCTTACGAACTCTCATGGGATTTTAGGGAAACGCTTGCTTTGGTATCCACCTACTACTGCAGGAGTGAATGGGGGGCATTGTAGAGTCTTGTTTGTTCAAGGGCTGGTTTACTGGGGAATTGAATGTGTGGAGGATACTGTGGGCTTACGGATGTGTCCGGGAAAATTGAAATGGTGGGGGGCTGGTCGTGTGGCTGTTTGAGGTGATGTTTGTTTAGGATACTGACGAGGAGACGGGTAACAGTAATTCTGAGATCCTTTTGCTAGGGCAAATCCCCGGTGGATTAGGATATTTCGGGCTCTATACGATATTCCAATGTGGGATCAGGGGTTATTACTTCATTTTGAATTTTTATTCCATTTAGGAAGCTCTCAGATGGAGCTCAGGTGCGGAAAAAATTATTTCGCACGGAAAAGTTGAAAGAAATTATAGAACAGATCAACCAATTATGGGGGGATTATGGAATCTATTTGTGATTTTTATGAATTTATTATTCGATTGTGAAATTTTTTTTCGCTTGCTCCGTTCAGTTTGATTTAAATACGCTGAAAAATTTAATAAAATGCCGAACTCATGACCAGCATAGCAATTTGTTCAAAGTTATTCGTTCTTTAAATTGATGTTTTCGGCGTTTTCAAAAATTATCGCCTTTGGTTGTATTTTCCACTTTGAGATAATTTTGCATTTGTTGTTTAATTAAGCAAAACTTGAACTCATTGTGCATGCAAAAATCGGCTGACAGCGCTTTAACTTACTTTATCCAACACTGGCAATTAATGAATTATCTCCAACGATATGAAGTTAGAATGTCTCCGGGACCTGTATCTCATAAATCTATAATATTTCATGTCTAGCAGTCTGCCTCATCCATAAATCATCCATTTAAACTCCAATTTTCCCCTGTAATTCGATGACGGAAGTTGACTCCCCCCCGTTTATTGTCCAGCAGTCAAACTTTCTATTACCAAATCACCCAAGTCTAGGATAATTTGCCGGACCCTCGGTGAAGATTGAACTAATGTCACATTCTCCAGATATTCCCGCGTGCTCGCACAACTGCCTCATTAAATAAATGTACAAATCGTACTTGTGGCTTTTTTCCAATGCGGTTTTCCGGCTTTCGTTGGCTTCATGGAATTATAAATATTGCGACACCAGATGGAAAATGGAATTTCTGTAGCCGCAGTTGGCACTTCCTCGTCTCCAGGAATGAATTTGAATTTGTATATCTCTGGCTTTGTCATTTCCCTGATTTTTACAGTGACGTTGAGGTGTATCGTACCGTGTCGAACAATAACGGATAACTTTCATGTTATTTCTTATCGGAGCTTCGGGTTTGTTTTTATCGGAATCGCTTCGATATGTACACGAACGATGCGTTTTGTACAACTCCCACGTAACTACCTCGGGTGAAGCTGTAAAATTCCTACCCCCCATTTTTTCTCTCTTTAATAAAATCGCTATTCACGAGAACTTTTCACGTTTCATATTGATATTTCATTTCGTTGCGTTTTTTTTATTTTTATGATGAGATAGCGCACAGTCTTGCTGTTCATTGGAGAATCCCTTGGTTTTATTTATCGGATAGCATCACCAGAGTTCGCCATTTTCGGAATTAATCGATTTCTTCTGTAAATCAACCAATAAGAATTGTTTGAAAGCAAAAATTCCTCCATGCATTTGCCTGATTTTAGCCTGACAATAGAAATATTAAAAAAAAACAACATAATTTTTTATTCAGTATTTTTAGGACCTGAAAAGGGGGGCTCTTACCCCCTCATAAAAATCGTCCGATCTCTTAGAGCTATTTCAGTTGATAGCCAAATATATACTTCATTTTACCTTCATTTGACAACGTCTACAAATTATACCAAAGAAATCACAAAATTTCCTCACTAACTCGATAATTTTTCATAATGTCAAAAATTCAGTCACGCTGAAGGCTTCTGAAATATGAATTCGAGACGAAATTTCACGGTGATGAGAAAAGCAATTTTCAGAATGAGTAAATGCTGGCCACGTGCCAGAAAACTGGCAGAAGTTGCACACGTGTGAGTCCTTCTCGCAACATCGTAAAAGTTTCCAGTGACTTTTCCTGAAAAATAATAGAGTAGTTTTTGTGGGATACTCCTGGGGGAAGCGATGGTGTCCTATGGCCCAGTTCTCGAGATGGGTCGTACAATGCTGGCCAGTATATGCCTTCAAGTTTATTCGTCAAGCGTTTTCTTTGTCATTTTTAGAGGTATATTGACTGTCGGAAAATTGAAATTTAACAAAATGTGATTGGTGAAGACTGCTCTCATGAGTATTTTTCTCATCCCGATGTCGGCCCATCGATCTGCAGTATTTGTGGGTATGTAACGCCTTTATGTACTCTAGATATTCTAGTTTGTCAATTGCTTTATACAAATCTGACAGCAATTTGTATAGAAACTGAAGTTAAGATAACTTTTTCCTTTGCTTTTAGGAGTGGGGCCATGATTACAAATGAAAATTATGTGCAGGGTGGGTACCTAGAGATGTAAAGTTATGCTGACTGCGGTATAGAAGGTTACAGACCACAACGACTGCAAACGGATGGACCAAATTCGGAGTTAGAAAACAAGTTGTCTGAGTACTCCTCGACTTTCAAAATTAATCGGATAATTCCCTTATATTTTTCTCTGTATCAACGATTGAGGGCAAAATACAAAAAATCCAATGAAGTTACGTGAGAGTTCATAATTTATACAGAAACCTAAATAAATAAATCCGAAAATCGAGCTCTACTGTAGATACCAGCACTACCGCAGACGTTTTTGTATTTTCTATTCGTAGATCCTTAAGAAAACTCAAGTGGCGTAAACAATTCCGGAAAATTGCAACCTCTCGATTTCCTGCTTACGCAGGGGCTTGCATCACACGACTCAACAGCACCCGACCTGAATGCACGAGTGATTCTTTTTCTCGTAGGAATCTTCAAAAAAAAAACACGTGAATGAACCATCGAGAATTTTCTCAAGCGAGAAAAACACGCATTGCAACGTGGCTCGGTCGTTATTACGGAATTACGGATATCGAATGTCCTTTTTCGGCGGTGGAATACACGCATAATGCAATAAAGAGGATTCTTGGAGGAGAGCGAACGAAATTCGGGAGTTCACTGGGGGTACAATGCAGAAGCACTGTCTGGCTGTTCCGCCCACTTCCGGGGAGCCTCAATGCATCCTCTAGTCGCTTAACTACCCTCCGCCAACTAAGCCATGTGAATTGAAGACATTCATTTTTTTTGCTGACTCAAATTCCGACGGGGAAAAAAATTATTTTCAATTTATTGCGAGCCGAAATTATGGGAATAACGTCATTGAATGACAAAAAATTGTCCATTCAATCAATTTCCGCCTGATATTTTGGGATTGGCCAGTGGAGAAATTTCTTATTCGTTTTATTTGGACGGAAATACCGCAGAAATGCACCATATGCTTTATCTCATCCGTTTTTCATCTGACGTCTGAGTGAAAGTTCACGTCATCTCTGAGAAAATACCGTTGGTGCACCGGTACCGGATTGCATAAGATTCTTAACAAAGGGAAGAATGATATATCATTGGTGGGTTAAGGAACTGTAACGGGATTTTGAAATCATCTCTCCGATTTCACTTTCAATTGTCCGCAGATTTGTCACAATGGTCAATATTCCGAGAAATTTGTGGCATTTTCACTTTCGCCTCACAAAGCATTTGTGCAAAATTTGAGTTTCCATTTCTCTCTTATTGGAATTACTGGATGTGGTCTGAAAATATTGAATATGCGATTGCCGGGTGATGCGTTTCTGAATGTGATGAGTTATTTTTACGTTTTTTTTGCGGAGAACATTTTTAAGTGAAATTTCCGGTGTACTTTTTGGACATTTTTATCGAGAGAAAGAGGTTGTTATCTTTAATAAATTTTATAATCGTAGAGTGATAATGTCATGAAACCAGTGTAACAGAAAACCTAAATATCTAGTCCACATATTTTTTAATTAGTCGAAAGTTCAGGTTCAGGGAGTAACGAAGTTACAACGATTTAAGTTCAGCATATGTAGTTATTAACAAAACAATGCAATAATTCTTTATATAGACATTCATTAAAAAATATTAGGTTAGTAGACAAAAAATGCAATTAATTTTCATAATTTTTCTTTGAATCACGTAGATAAGAGTGCTCATTGGCCTGAGGAGGAATGAAATTCACCATCCGAAAGGTTGGCAGAAAAAGAAAATTTGATGTCTTAATGACCTTTAAAATGGAGTATTAATAATTACTGGGACCCGCCAAATGGCCTGGGGGACTAGAAGAGGTTCAAATATTGACACAAGCGGTTCGGGAAATATTAATTCACTGAAGATTTAAATGCATTAGGGGGTTCTCGTTTTCCTGCTGCTTTAAAAATTAGACTTATACTGAACATCGAGGGGTCTTCCAAGGAATTTCGCAACTTAAAATTCAAGACTTTATGGATGTTAGTCTCATTTGTTTTCTTTTCTTTAAATTAGATTCCGGCCCTTTGTGCCCCTTCGGATAATTGAGCCTATCCAACCCTATGCATGTGGCTGTGGATTGAACTGTGGATTCTGTACCGCATATGCACTCCCATAGAACATAGGGGTTGACCCGGGAAACCACAGAAAACCATGCCGGTACAGGCGGTGACTCTATTAGCGACCTCCCGCTCGCCGAAGCCACACCAGTTGAAAAATTCGGGTAGTATTGGCCACGGCTAGAAAAAAGTTGTGTCAAAGTCGAAATGTACACATCGATTTGAACACATTTGTTTTATACACAAGAGGGAAGCACACTGCGTCGAACTACACAGGTGGCAAGGTACGCAGAAGTTCGATCCACATTAGTTTTTACACATGCATTAAGTACATTAAAAATTATGGTACATATGGTATTGTGCACCTTTGACAATTCCACATGCTTCAAATTGCACACGTTTATTTGCCACTTTGTTATTGGCGTGTTCATCAAGAGCGCATCCATGATTTCCACAGTGAAAAATCATTACGGGATCTTCACAGAGTGCTTTTCAAACTTCACGAGGTGTATACACCTCAACTATAGTTGTCGGGACACATAAAAGTCAATGAAAACAGAAGAATTCCCATCAATATATTTAAAAAAATTTGAATTATTTGCAAACCTACAATCCAAACGAATATTATATTGCTCATTCAATATTTTGAATTCTATATTTTTAAAATAACATTCCCAAAGACGATAATTCATTGAAAAATAATGATTTTTTGAGCGCTTTGGGTGAGTTGAGATCTCAGATGTGATCTCCAACGAAATGCTTTATGAATTTAAATTCTTGCAAGTAATTCTCCTGTCTCGAGGGAATTTGGGCCTTATGTTGGTATTTTATTCTATCAGTGCAATTCCTCATAAATATTTCTCTCCATTATTTACCGAACCCGGCAAATATTATGACACTTCCATTACCGACTGACCAAACTTCAGCGGGTCCATTCCAATACCGACCTAAAATCCCATACGAGATAATCTCAAAAACTCATTTCGAACCCGTTTCTTTACACAGCAATTTGCTGAATGGCGTCCCGCTGGGCATCTCCCGGTCATCACTACGGGTTCGCCGGAGAAAAAAAAACGTACATCACTAGACGAATTCGTAGAAAAGAATTCTACAACTGCGAGTTCGCATTAGAATCCGTCGAAACAATTTTTTCTATTGTCCGAGAACAATAATAGAAAACCCAACAATGAAATTGAGTGAAGAGGAGCCCCAAACGAAAGTAGATGCGTCAATATCGTTTTAACCTACTGCTCATTACGTTAGTATGTCCATTCATCTGCTTTAATCCCCACCCAGCGTCCGGTTTCCGCTATTAATGAAGGTTCATGCATGAAAGCATCAGGAAGACGGTTGAAGTATGTAAATTACTTTTAAAAAATTGAACTAAGTTTGATTTGTCGACGATTTAAGTGAATCGTTTGGTAATTTCGTACACGGAGAGTCAAGTTTGGTAATCATGTTGTGTTTTGGCTGTTCGGGATAATTACTGTATAGCTCAATCAAATTTAATGACTGATTAGTAAAAGTAATCTAGTCGGTCGACAGAAATTATCCGATAACTCAATAAATTTTATTGTCTACTCAGTAAAAGTTACTCATAGAACCTTTTCTGAAAATGATAGGAGAACTCTGAACGCATCGTGGCCAAAAGAAAAACGTGAATCCCACGGGGGAAACCAGTAATCATTCCTCAACACAGCTTGAAAATGTAATTACGCTTTCGTATGATTCCCGTATGCTTCTTCCGCCGAATGGAATCATCTCGCTTCATCGGCGCACGCCACATTCTCACCTTCATCTAATCCCGAGAGCTCAACAATTAGAAGTCATCTTTTACCAATTAGCCCTTTCTCCTTCAACCCCACCCTCGGCCCTTTCATTATATCACCGACAAAAAATCAACCGGTCATTCCAAAAAAATGGCGAGGCAAAAATACATTAACGCCCGCTTCGAGAATCCCTCCCTTGTTGTTTTTTTTCGAAAATGTTTCAGATGTTTACATCTCCTCCCTTCATACTTTCTGGAAGCAGCAAAATGTCTCTCGGAAAATGGCATAATTGGCCCAAGTTTTTTTCAACGCGTGACGAATTACAGATGGTGAATTTCACACGAGGGATTTTTGTCCACTGGGTGGAGCAGACCGGACTACATGCGCCCATGAGAAAATTCAACCAGCATCGTCACCTTTCGGCAATTAAGAGGAAATATCGGTGTTAAGTATTGGGGGTGTGGCTCCAATTTGCAAGGAAAAAGGCATTTTTACTTTGAACCAAGTCGAGTGCCGAGACATCCGCCATATGGCGCTGTAATTATCAATTTTTGGCTCATTTGAGGTTTCAGCGTACGTTCAGGGAGACCTGAGTACTCATCGATAGCTTCAATTAATACTTTTATAGCAATAAATAATGGGGAATCGGATGAGCGTAGATTCGCAACTCGTTTAGTTCGTTCTCAGCGTTTTATTTATCGATCTCATTATAGTCAGCGGAATTATATGATCAGCTGGGTTCATGGGGTCACGGGTATTCCACCCAGCCTGGAATTAACATTTTCTGTTTGATCATTAATAATCAATATGATTGTTATATTCAGAAGAGGTAAAATTCAGCCATATTTAAAAATTTGTCAATTTGGTGGACCGTCGGTTTTTGTGAGTGAGACGTTTGATTTTATTAAGAAAGAAACAATTATAAGACTGATTATTTTTTGCGTTGTCTTCATTTCTAGTGTAATTATTTAGACAGGAATTGAATCATAATTCATCTTTATTAATATTTGCAGAAACAATCATAAAAATTGAATCTACGAATATAGCCACTACAATATAATATATAGTGACTTAAAAAATAAGGAAAAAAACCTTAACAATTTGATGAAGGCTGGGTACTAAAGGAAATATTCGCAATATTTATCGGGTGAAATAACAATAATTACCTCTTCTTTGTACCAGGATAAAATCTGTGGATCCTTGAAATTCAAGACCTGATTGTTTTTCTCGCCGATCATAAAAAGAGAGGACGAGAAAAAGTGAGATGTGCAGCGAGGTTTCTGACGGCTCCTCTTATGAAATAAAGACCACTGGAGGAGAGACGAGGGGGAGCGTGTCTCATCTAAAGTGAGGGCAGGTGTATTCCATTTCACCAAGAGCGCAATTTAGGCCCTCTGGACATGTACACAAAACGCACACCCAGATTTATCATCAGGTCAGTGAATTTTTTTCGCAAAGATTTTGGGTCGAGAATAATAGGAGGTACCCATGGGGAATCCCTCGAGGGTAGAGCTACGCGAGGCCCTTCGGTGGAACCTTTTGTGGTGTTCCGCTGTCATTATCTGCCTCGAGAAACCGGAAGCCAGTTGTCGTTGGGCTCGCTTACCACGGGCAGAACGAAAGAAGGGAGAAAAAGAAGTGAAAATATCGGAGTGGAGATGTGACTCGGGTCATGGAGTGAAACTAATCGGTGATACTACCTCATCCGAAACATCGGATGTCCAGAAATTGGAATCGGAGGAGGTGTAGTTGGGGTATTATCGCTGTTGGTGGCATTGATACTTCTTCATGATCAAAATTGGTGCAATTAGATGGAACCGGATTTTTGTTCGATTTGATCTGACATCATATTACTGCTGCTGTGATCCCGAGGGTCTTATACAATTTCCGGTGGACCGATCGATCATCAAAATTGCTGCAAAAAAGATCAATCTTTCAAATATGAAGAGGGAAGTTATTTCTGCTTGTCACTGGAGGATTTGAAATTGGTCATTTTTTCAATCCCTTAAATTTGTTTCAGAGTTAATTATCATTGTTACTGACCTACGGCAACAATATTCTCCCCCACCCAGGTAGGGTTTTAGTATTGGTCGAGTCTTGGTCCAAGCATGGTATTCCAATCGCCAGTACTGGCCAGCGACTGTTAAATTGAGTGACCCATCATTGGTCCGACATTTGGATGATAACGCCGGGCCGATAATGGCAAACAATAATTGACCAAGCATTGGGGTTATATCGGGCCCTATTAAGGTCGCAGTCTTGGCCCACAATTGGACCCAGCCTGTTGTCCCAAGTACCAATATCGTTTAATTAAAATCAAAAACAAAATAATTACCGCTTCACGGATGATTTCCACTATTAAATGTGCCTTACCTACACGGAGAGAAAAATTCAATAAAAATTACGTGTCAGTTCCGTAATCTGCCAGCCAAAACAATATTCCGTAAAAATTACGGACCAGTGCCGTACTTTTTT
>JAPYZN010001207.1:0-23783 GCA_030522865.1 Psyttalia lounsburyi
CGAAGACGAGATAAAGAAGAAGAGAGCGCGCGGGCGTCTGCGAGGTGAATTGAGTGCGCACGTAGGACGCCCAGCGAGGGACAGGTGAGCAAGAAAAAATAATAATAATAATGTGATTAAAAGAGTGAAAATGAGAAAGGGTGAGGGGGATTGTTCAATCGAAGTTCCCAGATCCCCCGCGGCTTATTCTATCCCCGAGATTCATTATGTCGTTACGGCGCGCAATATGTGCGAAGGGAACGCCAGCGAAAGGGCGCCCATAGCCCCCAGCTGTTGTGTATAACTGCTCCGGGGAGTTCGCGGCATTATCCTGGGTTATTTTATGCAATTCTGAGGCAAATGCAAGCCACATGAAGCGTAAAATTTTTAATTCAAGGGAGTGGATGCTCAGGTGAAAGGGTTTTAGTAACTTCATGGCGGGTATTACACGTGACGTTACTGGGTTACAGTGGAATAACAGCCATTCCTAGGTAAATGTTGTGGGAATAAATATTTGGGATGGCCTCCCACGGCCTCTATACCCTCGAAAATATTTCGTTCATTTGGATTTAAAAAAAAAATGGGGATTGAATTGATGAGTAAAAAACGATTTGTACGCATTTTTCCGATTGTTGTGGATAAATTTTGAAGACTGTCGAGAAGAGGTACAAAAATTAAAGAAACTCGTCTTCCAGGCCGGCCATTAATTCCTGAGGAATCATTGGAAGACTGACTCAGAACGGAAAATCAATTCGATTGAACTCGAATTTTGGTCTGAGTCAAGTCGTTTTATTGTGGGTCGATTCAAGTCAATTCGAATCAGCTCGAACAATCAATTAAAATAGACGTGGAACGTCCTTGGAACCCTCGGATTCACAATTTTTTTCAATTAAATCCAATAACGCTTTCGTTCACATTTAATTAATAATCAAAATCAAGTGACAATTCATTGGATTAAAAGTAATAATTATTAGATATTAATAAATCCTTTCTTCGACCCAGCTGAACAATAACTCTATTTCTAAAATTTACCGACCTCTTGGAGGTCTATGAATCTATTTATCGGTGTAAATAGAAATTCAATTGAAAATTGGATTTAGGGATGAATGAGAGCTTCATTAGAAGTTCTCTAAACAAATCCATTCAGGGCATTCAAATATATTTTCCTTTGTCACCGGCCCTCGACAAGCTCATTCTAGTCCTCGACTTAATTACACTTTGACCCCAGAAATTGATCGCAGATTTAGCTCCCCGACGTTGTTCAATTATTCAAAAATATTTGACTATAAAATATAAAAATCTTTTCTACACACATCATCAAGAAGTTCCCAACATTCAAATCTTCCTATTATTGCCTTTAAAAACGTCGATAAAAAAGTCGAAAGCCACCCCTAACAAAAGAATTCGTATATTCCATTCAGAATTAAAATCGCAATTTCTCCTGAATCCAAAAATCCTCCAGTTCCCTTCCTTCAATACCAAATACCACCACGAAAAAAAAAAAAAAAACCTGAGTAGCCGACAGCAATTGATCTTACGATGTCCAAAACTGCTCCCACGAGGAGTTCGACAATCAGAGCTCCAGGAGCGCAACAAAAAATCAAGCCCTTCCCTTCTCGTCCTCCCTCGGAAAGCACTTCCCTCATGAAGAGAGGGGTAAAGAAAGCCAAACGGTTGGATATTTACTCGATACCATATCCGGCAACCCCCCCCCCCTCCCCCCGCATGACTCAGCACCCGGATCTACGTCCCTATATCCCCCCGGTATAAAATAATTCTCCAATTATATATCACCCTGATGATAGGTAGACAACGGCAAGAACGAAAGAAACGGCATTTTATGTGGCAAGTAAGGTGGACAAGTAGAGAAGAAAATAACAGTGAATGCAACTCACCAATTTGTGGTACGTCGTACTGTCGATTTCCACGTGATGCCCTCAGCATGAGTTGTGAGGCCATACCACCCACCGTTCCACCAGCTGACGATGGCATAGACGATGAAGATTGCGACTGCACCTGAAGGTTCGTTTGCGTTCGTGTATCGCCAGTTGACCTTCTCCGTCCAGTAGCACTACCATAATTACGCTTACCCATTGGCCTACCATAATCATCATCTCTCCTCCTAATGTCATCATCAGCATGTAAACGCCATGCATCATCAACATTATCTAAGGGCCACAATGCTACACCCTTGATTGGTAAAACACCATTAGTCTTCATTCCAACATCACCATTACGTGAATTGCGTTGTAACATATGTTTTTTCATAAAATCATAATGATTATCAATTGGAAGCGCATTATCACTTTTACCATCATATACTGATGTTCTATCATTAACACTTGTCATTTTACCATCCACTCTATCATCAAAATAATCACCACTCATTTTATCATTATTTGGTGATAATGTCTCAATAACAGCACTCGTTAAATCATCAATAACTCCATCATCATAAATACCATGTCTACTCTCATCATCAGGCCCCCCCTTAACCGGCAAATTCCAGGTATTTTTCTCATACATCAGCCAATCAGGTGGCAAATCATAGGGCACTGATTCCATACCAAATCCATAACCACCATTGCCCTCATTACTCTTATCATTTTTACCATGACCAATGGTGGCTGTCGATGCCAATGGTGATTGATTATCTGATGTTCGTGTACGATGATCGTAGCGCATTCTAACCTGTGGATGCTGATTAATGTGAACACTTGGACGATTACCAAGTGTCAATGCCAATCCAAGACTCACATAACCGAATAGCCATATCATATGACAAGCCATATTTCTCAATTTTTTCATCAACAATTTTTTACAGCACTTTCTTTTTCTTCTTCTTTTTACAAAGTGTATCCAACGCGGCAGATACGTTTTGCTTGAGTGATAATTTTCAATTGATTGTTTAGGATTATCGTGATATCCACTTGAGACGCTTGCGACCACTTGGTTTTTCCACCTACGCGGAAAATACGCTGCCAGCCAACCACCACTTTCAAAATCGATCCGTCTAACGTTTCCTCTTCTTTGTTTAGCCAAGTTTTATTCAGGCATCGACGCACGGCGCTTTGTACGTGATTCGAGTATTGAAAAAAAAAAAAAAAAAAAGGAACGAGAAAAGAAAGGAAATAAAAGAAAAAAAAAAAAAAAAAAAAAAAAAAATCGGGGGAAGGGGATTTGAGAGGAGGAAAAAAAACGGAGAGAGTGAGAGACTGAGTGTGTGAGTGAGAGTAAAAACTCGGGGAGGAGAGATTGAGGGAAAAAAAAAACTTATTGAGGGAGAAATAATAAGAGGAAGATTGGTAAGAGGAGGTTTGAGGGGGCTGGCGAGTGATTGCGCGCGCTACAGAGGAAGAAGACACAAGTAGAGAGGAGAGAGAGAGAGAGAGAGCGAGAGAGAGGAGGAAGAAGAGAGGTCAGAGTGGACGAAGAGCGGGGCAAAAGGTAGGGAGAAAAAAAAAGTAGAATTGAGACTCAACTGAACAACTGTAACCGAATCAATTGTACACTCGATCTATTCTTTTTTTTTTTTTTTTTTTTTTTTTTTTTTTTTTTTTTTTTTTTTTTTTTTTTTTTTTTTTTTTTTTTTTTTTTTTTTTTTTTTTTTTTTTTTTTTTACCCCTCTCGTTGCGCCTGTATTTCTTTGTTTTTATATTCTCCCCCGCTTTTATCTCTCAATTACGTTGAAATTAGTCACAGTCTCACGTACCCCAGCACTCGTTGATTACCTGAAATCAGGTGATTATAATCGTATGATTATCGCACTTCAATACGCTAATGTGCATGTGGCAACGCATGACGACGGTGTTGGTGCTGTTGGTGGTCATTATCAATGATTTATTAATAAGTCGGGTGCAGGTGCTTTTAAGTGCTGGTAAATAAAACAGTGCGATGCAGTTGATCATAATTATCGTGACACAAGCAACAGGCAATCAACATAATCACACATTTATGGTCTCTAATTTGGTTATCAATTGTCAGCATAATCGCTACCAGTGCTGACGATTGGGAGTGCAAGAAAAATGACTCCTCACTCTCTTTGTTCCCGGTTCTCGGTGGATTCACTCACCCCCCACCCACCCCCCTCGCCCAACCAACCCAATCCCCTGCCACTTCTATCCCTTTCACGCGCAACTCGCAAAACTTCTGTACTCAGCCCTTGTCCGTTTCACCATCTCCACCCACGCGCAAAATGTAATCCTCCGTCTGTAATACTTAAATTCTCTCTCACCTCACCTATGATATCCTCAACATTCTCCAAAAACTTGAAAATCTACAATTTTATCACAACTAATCACAACTATTCTTGATTTTGTCAATATTTGTCACCTGTCAGTACCACAAAATTACGTTAATAATGTAAATTACGTACAAATATATCTATTAAATCTATTAATCTATGTATGTAATCAACAGTTATCATGTATATCAATCTCATCTAGGCATTTTTCTCATGGACGGCATCTAAGTATATAAATATATATGCCCATTTATATTTAATAATATAAATTATATCTGTGCGTGTATACATTATTGAAATTAATTCTATTTTTTTTTTTCTATACTCATTATCTAATGTTACTCTTTGTTCTCTCGATTGAACTCGTTTTGCCAGTTCACTCATTAATACAAATTATTTGTTTTATCAATAGGTACATTTTCTTTTTTTTTTTTGGTTACGTGGAGTGTGCGCTTACATGCTAAGGCTTGCATGGTGCTTTTTGTTGGTTTATCATTGTATTAAAATTCTGGGGGGGGGGGGGGGAAATAACAATATAAATGTGCTTGTGAACGGGTAAAATGGGCGGGAAAAATACAGTGGGTGTCTCGAGATTTTGTTATTATTATTACTTATCATTCACAAAGGTTGTGGATTTTTTTTTGTGTTAATCTAAATTGAATTGTCAGAGCCGAGTCGTCAGAGCCAAATTGTCAAAATAGGAAATGTTTGTCTCTCAGGTGATTCGAAATCCACGAGAATTTAACTTCATTCGGCAGAGATAACAGCGACACTGAGTGAATTTTCCCGGTAACAATTAACAATAGTAATAATGTTTGCTTGTTTTTTTTTTTTTTGTTCACTCTGTTTGGTTGGAGAATAAAGAGAATGTCAAACAGAGATAATTAGCCCGAACTAAATGGCTCCTCTCTCGTATCGTATCCAAGTTGAATCACAGGTCGAAAAGTACAGTAGGTTGAATTCTGGTGTAATCAACAGGTGTCTCAAAAGTGCATAAAAAATATGTTTACACGTTGTAATAAAAATCATAGATGCGTGAAAAAAATTTGTGCTCTACAATCAATAGAAAAAAAAAAAAAAAAAAAAAAAAAAAAAAAAAAAATATTCACTTCTATCGATTTTCAATGTCACAATTTTAATTATAGTTTTTTTTTTTTTTTTTACTCTTACGTACAAATCGTGACAGATGCTGTGAGTGCGCAATATTGCGCTAGCCGGTGTCGATGATTTGATGTTGCTGCGATGAATAATCGTTGACGTGCACTATTACAAAGTGCCGCGGTTATTGTATTATTAATCAGCCCCGTAATTGTAATAATTATCGTTATCAACGATTCCAATAGAGTTTTATGTACAAACAGGGAAATTGGTTCTATCCTCCTCCGTCTCCTCCTCCGCCAGCTTTGACTCACTATTCTCGATGCCGTTTTTACCCACTTTATGACGTCACCCAATGATTAATTATCCCTTTGTCGTTAATTGTCGATTACTTCGGCCCGTGTAATTGCAATTTTTTATTGGCCAATTATCCGCTAGTCTTTGGCTATCCTCTACTCGCTCATTAGAAATTTCATCAGCACTTGAATTCCATTTCCCAACTGTTTTAAAAAATTTTTTTTCTTTTACCAACTCGCTCTCACGCCCTCGTCACTGTCTCCCAATTTTTCTACGACTATCGGCTCGCCTATCTTTACACTATTCCCTCGTTGACGTTCAATTCACTCACTGGGACTTGCTTTGTGCATTCGTCGAGTACAAACTCGGGAGTCACTCGCGATATCTCACTTCTGTCACTTCACAAATCTCAATATACCCCCCCCCCCCTTTCTTTGAAGAAAAAATTCCAGTTTTTCCCCCGTTGTTTTCACAACTCCACTTCAATAATTCAATTTATCGTGATTTTGACATTCTCCGATTGACCAAATGACAATAACAATTTTACTTGTCGTTGAGCGATCACCAGTGGTGTAGAATTAATTAGGCCCGGCGTGAGGATATCACCGGATTCAGTGATATACAAATATCAATTCACCTCTCATTAAAATATTTCTCAATTAATCCTTGTCAGGCACTTCCGGGATAGATCGGAATGTTCGATTAAAAACCTCTTTCCTCGTAGAAAGAACACAAACGAGCGTAAAAGAAAAGTCAAAATGACAATATTATTAAAAAATGGCACTGTCGTGGTTCCCGCTTGCTCTCTCTCTCGCTCTCTCTTTCTCTCGCCCTCGCTCTCTCTCTCTCTCTCGTACTCATTCACTCGCTCCCGTGGATTATTATTTTTTTTTTCCTCTGCTAATTGTGTGCGATTAATACTCGAATGGTACTTGCGTTCTCCTCTCCAGCCGGTCGCGTTTCAATCGGGAAAGTAATGGGAGAAAATATAGTGTAGCCGGGGTATGTAAATTCTTCCTCGAGATTTTCTAGTTTAGCCCTCTTTTTTTGTTCTTCTCTTTGTTGTCTTGAATTAGAATTTTTTAATTGAATTTTTTTTTCCTTCTTTTGGCGTTGAGAAACGAATGGTCAGCCTTTAACGTTGAGTCTGCAGCTGAAGGTGCTGGAGCAGCGTCGATGGTGCTCCTCCGTTATTGGGGGGATTGAGGTGGCACATTCGGTCCGCACCACCCTGGGATATAACACAGTCGGGCGCGGTGGGGCGAACGGTACGAGGGTTGCTAAAGCACGGGGTGGAGATAATGGTCGGGTTAGTTTTGAGCGGAGCGAGCCGGCTGGCGCCCTCACCAGTACTAACACCCACGCTGCGCGAACGCGCGTCATCGGTCTAATGCGATGCGCATACCCCACCGTAAACTCGACACTTGGGCTTTCTGTGTCTCACCCCCCCCCCCTCCTCGAGCCACCCCGCGGCCCCTACCACCCCCCGCCAGCCCCCACCCGCCCTTTCGAAGTCGTATCGTTCGGATCGTGTGTAGACGTCGGTTGAATGTTTTCGGTTTTCGGTTTTTATTTATTTATTTATTTATTTTTTTTCTGTTTTGGGGGGATGAAAATTTGGGGAGGCGACAGACGCGGCAGGGCCCGAGATTCTGGAATTTTCCCTGGTTAGTCCCGGATTTTGGGGATTTTTTTTCCTGGGGATTTGGGGGGGATTTTCGACGGGAGAGCGGATCGTCGGAATTGTTGTCACCCTCGGCTCACGAATCTACTCTGGATCATCTTCGAGACTTCTTAGCCCCCTCTACCTCTGCTGTCACTCTCTAGGGCGACTGCCTCAGTCTAACTATTTCCGCCAGACTTAGTCTTAACTCTCGCGTACACGCATTACGGATATGCCATCCCGGGGCTGTTATTCCTTTCTGAGGCTTGGGCGATTTTGTCTGAGGGCCAATATTTTTGGGGGGATTTCTTCTCTAGGGGGATTGGAGGGTAATTGGAGTAATGGCGAGAGGGATGGACGCCCTGAAGAACCATTTTTTGCATCGTTGGGGGACAGCGGAATTTTTTCCATCACTTCTAAGTCTATTTGATTTTTTTTTCAAGTTTTGAAAATTTTGCGGGTTTAATGGTATTACTGTTTTTTAGGTGCTGGCGTATATTTTTTTTAATCAGGCATTACGACAAAAATACTATTTCCGACGATGGCAATAATTAAAAAAATTAAGTACAATTATTTTCAGAGTTATCAATTCAAAATCCAAAATCGCGAATTTTGAAATCCGAAAGTCTCGGAAGTCTCAATTTGAGGCTAAAAAATTTCAAATTGAGATCTACGAGTCGGAAATTGAAGTCCTTGATGTTTAAATCCAATTCTAAATTTCAATTTTCAATTTCAAATTTTTTTTCAATCGTCGAATTGCCAAAATGAGACATTATTTTTAAAATGTTGAAAAATACTTTATTTAATTACCTATTGTAAGAAAAATAGTAGAGCATACGACGAAAATAAATTAAATATAATTTCAGACTTACAATGTCAAATTGAGACTGTCAAAAGTCTCAATTTAATACTTGAAAATCTCAAATTGAAGTCCTTGAAAATTCAATTCAATTCAATTCTCCAAATGGCTGATAATGAGTCTTCTAAATTCCCCAATACTTGGAAATATTTTTCTTCGTTAATGAGCAATAGACGTCAGTTCAATTATTCCCCCCACCCCCGCCACTAATAACTTTCCCTCAACTTTGTTGAATGCTAATTAACCGCAATATCCTAACGAAATGTTTTCCCAGGAAAAGAAAATGCCTCCACTTCATCGTCCGCCCATACATGCCTTTTATTTTCCTCTGAATAATCAAGATAATATGTTCGTGGAAATTTATTTAATTCACCAGACTTGATGAGTGCTCGCCACGCTAATTGATTCAATTCGTAAGAGTCATTATATTATGAAAAGACAATGTGGACGCTCGCGGATGGCGTGACGTATAACGTTACGAGTCGCCCTTGGCCCCGCTCGTGTTACCAACTGCCACCTCTTGTTTGTTTTACAGTGTATTTCATTTATCGGATATTTTCCCTCTTTCTTTTTTACCTCGAGGGTGAAAGGCTAATACGTCTTTTATGTCTTTCGTTTAACGGCTGCTCTCTCTTGATTTCGTCTGGGGAATTTTTCTCTTTTTTTTCTCTCAAAGGGCGCAATTAAGTTTGTTTAAATTCTTTTCACGCTAAACCTAAGCTTCTTTATTATTTAAACTAAACATACCCAACTTGTAAAGTTCGTTGATTAATTTACGTAATTTTCCATGTTTTCGAAATAAAAAGAGAAAAGTGAGATCAATTTTAATTGATAAAAAATTTCGGATTCAATTCTTTAAAAATTCTATTTTGAACTGTTCGCCTCGTCGAGTCGTCAAAAAAATTCCCTCAAATTTTAAAAACAAATAAATTGACACTTTTTATAAAATTCTATTTCTCTCCAAAATTACACTTCGCAATGTCCCAGGCTTTTCCGCCGGTAATTTTTACTGAATAATTTCTCACCAATTTTCAGTTGAAGCAGATTAATTTCCGTAATTTTCCATGTTTTCGAAATAAAAAGAAAAAAAAGAAAAGTGAGATCAATTTTAATTGATAAAAAATTTCGGATTCAATTCTTTAAAAATTCTATTTTAATCTTTTCTCCTCTTCGAGTCGTCAAAAAAATTCCCTCAAATTTTAAAAACAAATAAATTGACACTTTTTATAAAATCCTACTTCTCTCCAAAATTCCACTTCGGAACGTCCGAGGCTTTTCCGCCGGTAATTTTTACTGAATAATTTCTCACCAATTATCAGTTGAAGCAGATGCCGCAATGAAATCAGATTTCCCGTCACTCGGAAGCTGATTAATCCTCGACAGTTGGAGTACTCAGTCATAAACAATGCAATTATCCAGTTGTTTATTTTGATATATATCACTTTCCGTCATTTATCATTCCATTATTTCGCCGGGTCGTGCTGTCACCGACCACTTCCTACCGGCAATGCCATTACAATCTTTTGAATTTCACCCTCACCCCTTTAACGACACACCCTAACGAACTCTTCATTTTCTGCCTCGTGGACTGGTATTTACGAGGATTTAATAAAGTGGCGAGGGGGACAAAAAAAAATTGTTTCTTTTTTTTCCCCCTGGGCTCTGGGTGAATCCATTATCCCCCCACTTCGCGGTGAACCATTTGCGTCATTGCAATAGTAAATAACTCGCAATTTGATAGTGACATTGCATTCAATATCGCCCGATCGCGGGATATTCGTCAGTCGATGAGAGTTTGAAATTTTTTTTTTTCAAAGTCGACTCCTTTTTTTTCTCCACGGGAGACCATTTGCGTCATTTCTCCCCTGAATTATCTCGAGGGTTGATGAACAAGTGGACAACAATCGATAAATCGATAGTACTCAACAGGACTACTGGACAGGTCTTGTTGAGTTGTTAAAATTGATTGGCGACAATTTTGAGACATTTCGTAATTAAAAAAAATGTCAATTCCACGGAAATTCAGGGGAAACTGGCAATTTTAATTGAATTCAATTCAATTTCTAACTATCTCATTATTATTTCTAATTATTATTGTTCATAATTCAAATCTGTGGATTATTCTGAGTAGTTTAATGAGGATAGATTTTTTTTTTATTTAAGTAAATCGAAATTCGTCGCTCATTCAGGGAAACGAGTATTAACTGTCCACTTGGGGACTGCTGCGACGAATTATGAGGAAAAAAAAAATTAATATGTGACTGTTTGACCCTCAGAGAACACGGAAAGCTCCGCGTGCCATTAACCCGGACCTTGACAGTCTCAAATAAATAGGAAAGAGATCGTTGACCGATTGAGTCGTACGAACGGCAGTCATTCGATGAGTCACTCAAATCAATGAGAGGGAGGATCGGCTAAATTGTCTCTCCCTTTCTCCGCGGATAATGGAAAATAAAAAGGGCCTTCTGGTGGCGCAAAAATATTCATGAGCTCCCCACCTCCCGTTGTCCCCGAAAATCCTGGAAATGAGGACGTGAGATTGGGACGTCACTTGAAAAATTTGCAAGTCCCCGTATTTCGAGTTTTTGCCTCCGTTATTCAGAATTCGTCGACGATATCTGTTCGGAAAGTCCGTCGGCCTCTTTGCCTACGATACTCGACCCGGGGACCCCCTTCTTGGGACCGCCGTTCTATCCCCATCTACTCCCGTCTCCTCGTCTGTCGCTGAGACAAAAAATTAAATTCCGCTCTTGAAATGTTTTTCGGACAAAGGAATTACCGAAATTTATGCAGAAATGGAATTGTTGTATGAGGGATATTTAATTTAATTAAATTTTCTTTTTTTTCGCAGTGCACGTCTGCTCAGGCTGTGGTCGTACCACTGATCTCTTCTGGGTCTGCCCCTCGCGGGGTAAAACTACTTTCACCCTTTGTGTGAGTTTTAATGGCTCTCAACTGCAATAAATAATTATTTAGGGGATGTTCCACGGTAACTCTTGACGAATTAACTTTTTACTGTCTTCTAAATTAATGGAAATTTTTATACAATCGAATAAAAAAAAAAATTTTAAAAAAAAAAAAAAAAAAATTGTTTCTCAATTTTTTAAAAATAAAGTCGGTAGCAGGGACCAATCACACTTTTATCCCAGTATTATGACTTTTGTAACTTAATAAAATAATTTTATTGAATAGAAAATTTTTTTTTTCAAACAAAAAAATTTTTTTTTGAAAAAAACTTTTTTTTTTCTTAAAAAAAAATAACTTGGAACGAAAAAATTACACTATTATTTAGATCCTGAGGTGAATTAGCTTATTCTGCTGTATTGATTTAGATTAAATAAATTGTTAATTAATTATCAGGGGGTATTTATTTAGCATTTAAATCCTAAGTCCCGTGGACTTCTTGTTCCATGTAAATTCCGAGGTTTACTCGTAAATTTCATGAATTCCCGCAGAATGTGCATATTTCACTCCCACTTGGGACACGAAGAAGACACAAAATTGGATTCATTCAAACCCACGCGGCAACGAGATCTTACGGCGGGAGTGATATGCGGACGCGTGTGGGTGAACTGCGATTAAACAGGGTGTACTCCACCACTTGAGGGAAATTCTCACGAGAGGGGATTACACACGATCCGAAAGGGCTGAAATAGACTCTGCGGGGAGTGAGATAATGAGTACCTGCACTGAGATATATTTTTTTTAATTAAACCGAATTTTAGAGAATTAATTTCCTTTGGATTTCCCGTCTCCTCAATTTTTTAATACAGTCGACGTCAATGCACCCATTGCCAGGGAAAATATTTTGTACGTTTTTCGGTTTCGGTATTAACAATTGGCTGAAGAGGATTGAATCAATATCGGATCCTTTATGATAATAAGTGATTGTTTAAAATAACAAGTGTTTTTTTTATATTCTAAAATGCAAAAAGTGACAAAAAAATTTTTTTTCTGTCGCGAGATATTTTTTCTCTCGAGAATTTTTGAAGCATGAGTTTCTCGACAGTCATCAAGCCGTTATTTATAAATTTTTCAATAAACATAATAGAGTATTTTAAGAATTTAGGAACTGAGGAATTTTTTTTCTCTAAAACCTCCCCGCTTGCGGTTCTGAATTTCCGTTATTTTCCCCACTGAAACAGTTTCCGCAATTCAGTGCCACGAGCTTCTGGATTTGACTGCAGTAGTTCTGAAAACCCAAAACTTTATTCCACTGCGTTTGAAAACCCTCCGCGTACAGATGCCAGATAACCGTAAAATATCTGCGGCATTGGAAGCATTTGAATATTCCCAGAACCCCTAAAAATGATTTCGCCATTTTTTTGTCACTAAAAAATCCACTTGTCTCACTTTTAAATCCGGCCAGGCACGTCAAATAATTCGAATAAATAAACACTGTCACCCCTTATTAACTGAAGCTTTTGATCGACTCTTCAAAAATTCCCCTGACCAATTCCCAATTTTACGGTAAAATAACCAAAATTATCAATTCCATTTTCCCCAAAAATTCGTGACAACAAAAACAATTTTAATATTTTTAAACTATCCCAGTAGTGGCAGAAAATAAATGAAACCGAATATTAATAACCCCTAAAAGTCAAATAAATTAAAAAACCCTCCCTATACCCCCCAAAAATGTCCACACGTTTCGTAAAAAAAATTTTCACTTTCAATTTCTAATTTAAAAACAAAATCAGCTCCACCGGAGCTGAGTCCATCGGAAAATTCTTTCGAAAAATCTCGTTCCCGGGAGTGTCCAATCACAGAATAAATAATTTAATTGACCCAAGTGAAAATAGAAGGCGCCGAGAGTTAGAAGAAGAGGGGGATAAACAGAGAGAGAAAAAGAGAGAGAAAAGTCTTGGCGTGGACTTGATTGGTTCGATCCGTGATAAACTCGTCGGCTCATTCATACTTTTTTGTTCTATCGATTGGCAAGTGGAGGGCGAGCCCCAGCCCCCCCTCCGCCCCTCCCTGAGGGGGTGAGGGGAGGGGGCGATATTGGGAAAAGTGAGCGGTAGTACGCGAAACTCATCGCCACATGCGAAAGCACATTGACGCGTGTAGATGGCAAAGTCTCCACAAACTTTGAGATTTGTCTGACGATAGTGTATCATGACCAACCTACGCACCTGATTCTGAGCTCATCCCATTGTGTGCGTGGATGAAAATCATATCTTCGCAAATGATTTCGCATGAAGTCGAATATGAAACGACTTGGTTACCATCGATCTAGCCATTGGACAGAATGTGAGATGAAATATCTGTTGGCATTTGCGTTACACCCACGAAATTTCAACCGCGTCGTTAAAATAATACGTAATGGAAATAAACACTCGGCGAGCTGACAGTTAATGGGGTATTAAAATTTTCAAAAATGAGAATCGAAAGATCCATTAGTTTTTATACTGAGATATTACGTCAGGAGGCGCTGAAGTGGGCGTCGATATTTTTCATTTTTCAAAGGACACCGGATAGACGTGATAGAAGACTACGTCGAGTTGACGGAATCAATTTCATTCGACGTTTGTGCAATTATTTTTTGAAGTTTTGTTACGTGAGAGGGGTAAATGCAAAAAATGAATTATTATTTTGCCCACAGAATTCAAAATTAATGAATTAAACAATTCGTAAAATTATGGAATTATTGAATGATCAAATATTATTGAATTAATTAATTAAATGATTTTTTAAATTAATTAATTAATTAAATCATTTTTAATTAATTAATTAATTAACTAATGAAATGTTTTTTTTAAAATTAATTAATTAATTAAATGATTTTGTTAATTATTTAATTAATTAATACTGAATACAGAAGAATTGAATCCATTTTATGGGGAATGTTTCAATTTACGTATAATGAAATTGGAAATTTAGTATCAGTAAACGACACTCAGAATTTGATTCGATGATATCATTCAATTATGGTCCCTCTAGAATCCTCGAATCGTAAATTGACCGTCAGCTTGGCTAGTATTACATCATGAAATCAGATAGATCAAAGAGGATTTGGCGGACTGAACCACTACATGAAAGTTTAGTGAGACAAGAGTGAGTTCCTGTGCATTTACCTCGTAACGTGGAGCTCATAATTGTAACTCATTTAGTCCTATAGCATAATAATATCAAAACAATCCTGCGATGTCGAAGTAAAACTGGAGCAAACCGTGGGCCGCAGCCGGAAGAAGTTACAAATTTAATCCTTCAAATTAATTGGCGAAAAAAAATGATATCCGTCAAGTGTAAAGTCAGTCAATCTCTGATAAGTATAAAAGACTTCTATAAACCGTAATCCGATGGAAGACTTTGAAGATTAAAAGAATCTTTCATTGCAAATGCACTAAAAGAGTCTTTTATCCGAAATGAATTTTCTACCTGAAGTGAAGACGAGAGATCTAATTCTGTTTCTCAAGATAAAAATGAGCCAGAGTTGACCCAGTACTACGCCAACTCCAATAAACATGAGCGATCTGCAATAGACAACCGTAATCCCACCTCTCGCCGAATGTCGGCGGAACGTCGGGCCAAAGTCGGCTCGCCGACTTTGGCTCTAATTCCTATCGGACCTGGTTTTCTCACTAGACCCACCGACCCTGAGCCCCCTGCGTCTCCCAGACCGCAGATCAGCCGAAAAATCCACTGTCGGCCGAACGTTGGGCGACAGTTGGCGACAAGGTCTCGATGAAAAGTCGGGTATCCAAAACTACGACAGCCAAAATTACATCTGGGCACTTCATTCTAATGTCACAATCGCCCATTTCTCCTGCATCAACCGTCGGCACGCCAACCGTCCCCCCTGACTCACACCCTTCCACATTTCCAGCATTCCCTGGATGATAAACCGCAAAATATCACCCGAACAATCAGCGGATTAATTGAAAATTAAATTTCCCAACTCACCTCGTGCCACTCGTAAACAGAAAACCGCCCGATAACGACTGACATGTAACGAACCCGACTCCTGTATTTACCGAGATCAACCTGTACCAGAGATATCCCATTAGTTCTGAATTGAGTGAGGTAGAACTGGAGCCGCTGATCGAATTCACATCCACTGACAGAAAAATATACTGACACGAAGAACAAACTCTCTTGGGGAGCCAGTGACAAGAAAATTTTCGTCTAGTTCTCGATTCTGGAGGAGATGACTTTTCAAAGGACTCGGAGTATTTCTGGAGTAGTTCCAGTGCCTCCAGTACCACAGACTATACAATAAATATATCCCACAACACCAGATTACAACTGAACACTGAAACACTCCAATAATGATAATTTCCAAAAAAAATGATAATATTAATTAATTTTATGACACAAGTGAAAAAAAGTGCCCTTTTTTCGCTATTGTCGAGGGAAGCGTGAAAAAATGTGTCTTTTTTTCACTACTGTCGTAAAATATTGTTCAATACACATTAAAAAAGCAGTTTCCAACTCGTGTGATTACAGCCCTCGCCTCTGGCTCGTGTTTTAACCCTCCCACTCGTTAAAAACTACTTTTTTTCACTAGTATCGAAATAGTACATTATGTCACCAGGCGATAAAATTATTGTCTGACGAATGCGGTTTTATAATCCGAGCCGAAGGCAAAGATTATAATCACATGAGTATATTATATTTCACCGAACGAAGTGAGGTTAGAATCGCAGTTTTTCGGGCGCCAGGGACGAAAAATACTCTTTTGAAGACAGAGAAAAATTCTTCTTAAAAATTAAGACTAACTCAAACTACTTACGGGGAATGTTTGTCTTTATGACGTCTATAGCATTTATGTCGGAAAGAGGCCCACGCGGCGTCCAATGGCGAAATCCCGAATTTACGTCTAGGATTTCGTCAGAAATTTTAGGACTAACTTTTAGGGGAGGGCTATTGGGAAACCCCAACCGTTTATATTAATAATACTAATAAGTCACGACTTCCGATGAATCTTCTCAATAATTCCTAAAATAAAAAAAATCAAAGAGAAAAAATACGAAGCTTAGAATAGCGTATTTCTCACCTAGGGAGAAAAAGTAGACGAGCCGTCCTCACGTGCAAAATTACGACCCGAGCCGCAGGCGAGGGTTGTAAGCACGTGAAGAATGCTTGTCTGATTCTCCTCCCGAGGATTGAATACCATTTTTCTCCCTACATGGACCGAAAGTGAGCATTCTAACCTCGCTCGGTTAAAAACGCTCACTTTCGGTCCCTGTAGGCAGAAAAAGAGATAATTATGGGAAGAGTTGATCCAATGTCCCAATAAAACATTCCTCTGTATAAAAATTATTGTCATCGTTGGGAGCTAATCAGGATTACCAGTAAATAACCTCTTCGAAGAAATGGCACTTGAAAAAAATTCGATAATCCTCTCGAGTAAATGATTATTTGGCAAAAATAATTTTTTTCCCCAGTGTACACGTATGAATTGAACCCCGTGGGATCGTCCAATCGACATACGCACGTGGGCGGTTCATTTAATATTTATCACGACCCCATTACCCCTTTTTCGCCCAAATTTATCCCCCACCGAACAACTCCAACAATTCTTACACCAACGCGGATATAAATATCGCGGGCAAATCCTATTTACCAGGATTATAAATACCAAAAAGTATTAAAGGATTCTTCTACTCACGATCGCAGCCCCAATCCCGTTATCTTCTGGAAATATATCCACTGAACTTGTCGGTCGTTTATGTACCTACGCTGTACTTATATATTTACCCTTTTTTTTTTTATCATTTCCTTCTTTTATCTCTCGATAGACTCTTTATCATTGTTTCTCAAATGGAAACAAAGCTCAGCCGTAACAGGATCAACAATCGGGCTTGACCGTCTCTGGTAAAGATCAATAGGATCACGTGGCCGCAAGCATTTTATTCAACTCCTCGGTATTATCTCTTTTTTCTCGCTTCTTCAGCTTCTGTTGGTGGGTGGAACTGGCATTGATGTTTACGGAGAATGAGCTTTCTCAGACGCATTTTGTCGGAGGACTGGAGGAGGAGGTGGAATGGCTCGAGGATTTTTTTTTTTATATTTTCGTTCCTTTGTGCAGTGACATTAAAGACCAGCGCCTCGATAGTTTTTTTTTCCCCCGAGATTATTTTTTCCACTGAGAGAAAATATAACTTGACGAGTGCTTTTTGGGGAAGCGAATGACTGAGTATTTTAGTTTTAAAATTATAGTTTTTTTCGCGCAGGATATGTTGTACTTGTACTAATTCTGATACGGGATCAGGAAAATGGCATTTTCATCACGCTGTGTTGGAAAAGTAAATTTTTGCAATACCTGCCCAAAAAGTTCACTTTTCGGTACCGGTTTTCGTGCGAAAACGTGCTACTTTACGCACTAGTTGCACAATATACTATTTCAGTCAAAAAGTTCTTTTTCGACACATTGAGATGACAAATTATGTTGGTAACTTGTGAATAAAGTGGTTTTTGACTGGTGATATAAACCTCCCACTCGCCAAAAACCATTTTTTTTCACTGGTTACGAAATATACTATTTTCGATCCTAGGGTGAAATAGTATATTTCGTAACAAGTAAAAAAAATTGTTTTTCGCCGAGTGGGAGGTTTATATCACGAGCCGAAGGCAAGTGATATAATCCCACGAGTCAAAAACCACTTTTTTCACGAGCTATGAATATAATTTTTCATCCCAATGTGTCGAAAAAGTACTTTTCCGACACAGTGTGATGAAAAAGTAGTTTTTGAAGAGTGTGAGGGCTAAAAGCCGAGCGGAGGCGAGGGTGTCAATCACACCAGTTGAAAACTGCTTTTTTCGTGAGTATCGAACAATATTTTACGACAGGAGTGCCAAAAGGACACATTTTTTCACGCGTCGCTCGACAAGAGTGAAAAAAAGGCACTTTTTTTCACTTGTGTCGTAAAATATCATGTGGTAATCAACGGAAAGGTCGGGAGTGAGTCCGGTCTTCGCGGAAATTATAATTACTATCTAATTATAATATTATTTCTGTAGAGAAGTGGTAAAACGAGACAAGTGTATTTTTCCAGTATTTATAAAACGCGGATTACCTCAGTAACGAGTCATTTTACGAGAAAATTTCACAAGACCATTTTTACAACTGATCAATTTTACAATAAAAAAATCCTTTTGACAATTTCTCCTAACATCATTCGTTACTGAGATAATACGGGTTTTTAAAAAATATGTAAAATGCACTTGTCGTTTTACCACTTCGCCAGGGATTTAATAATCAATTACAAGTGACTTGAACATGGCCTGATTTTTTATATTTTAACCAGTGATATTTCCGATGAGGTTCAACTATATTTGTTAATAATCCTGATTGTTCCCAATTATTCTAGACTAATAATTTTGAATCAATCCTTGTAACAGCCACCGTTGGCCCCTATTTTTTCCAATAACAAAAAAATTCCTGTTTTTGTAGACGACGAAATTGTTTGCACTCGTCCTTCATAAATCCCAACGATAATGAGAAGTCGCCATTGGCAATTGGCGTTTTCACCCACCGCTGCATAAACATCTCTGGCAAATTTCAATTCCCGTAAATTCCCGACATCGATTTCCATATTAGAATTTATCCAAACTCATCGAGCTAAGAGAAAATAAACATTGAACGTTTACTTCCTTATTCCGTCCCTCCCTGATTTTCAGAAATTGTTCCCTCCTTTTACCAGACACGAGCGCTGACGTAGGTTAGTATGAATGAAAAGGGAAAACCCTTGCCAAATGTGTCGCCGGCATATCCACACCTACGTCCGGAAAACCCACCCGAAAATTGTGGAAACATCTTAACTCGTGAGTCATAATGTGACGTCAGGATTTTAGTGCGTTTGCCGACGGAGACGAGGAGAAATAAAAAGGGGGGTGATATGGGATTTTGCGATAGTGGACACAGAGGAATAATTCATTTCCGGTCACTTCGGCAAGGTCAAGTGACGGAGCCGAGGTGGACGTGGGCGTGGGGGGATCGCGAGAATCGAGAGAAATATTTTTCCGTGGTACCGGTGCTCTCAGTGCTCGCCGACAAAATGAATAAACCATTGGTAATAGCCCATAATATGGATATTAGATAAACATACGTGGGTGGGGGACGACCGCTGAGGGGAATGTTAAAGCGATGGGAGGGGTTAGAAAATTGATAAAAATAGCAAGTCCGGGGGTTTATTTTGCACGTCTCGGACTTTTTTTTTTTTGAAGGGTCGATTTTTAAATAAAAAATTGTAACAATTAGGGAAACAAAAATATTCAAAAGTTTATTCTGAGGAAACTTAGGGAACTCTGGGGAAGATTTTAAATGGTTAGTTCTCTAATTTTGGATTTTTCTCGGCAGTTCGACGAATATTTTTAAAAAATTCATCTTTTAGATAAAAAAAATTACAAAAATTATAAAATCGAAATAAAAATTTTAAAAAATATATCCTCAGCTAAATTATGGAACTCTCGGGGAGGTTATATGTTTTTAAATTTATTGTTTATATTTTATTTGGGGAATAGACGAATATTTTGAAAAAATTGAACTGACTAGTCATTTTTAAGACAAAAAAAATAATAAAAATTCGGGAATTGTAACAAAAATTGAATGAACAATATTCTAATGAGAATTATGCAATTCTTGAGAGGGTTTTATATTTTTCTGGTGAAATAGGGGAATAATTTGGAGAAAAAGGGGCCGATCAATTATTTTTGAGATGAAAAAAAAATTAATTACGGATCTCGCGGAGCGAAAATTTGGGGGAAGTATTGGCTTATTCGGCGCGAAATACCTCAATACAAAAGGATAGAGAGCTTTTCCGAGTCCCATTTTGCCAGATTATGAGAGAAATATAATTATGGGGTCTCTATAAATAATTGTGTAAAAAAATTCAGTCGTGGGTAAATAAATAAGGCGATATGGAAGAAAAAATTGAGGTCAATTTATCCCCAGTGTCGATCGTTCTCGAGCGAGTGTGACAGATAGCGGTAGTAAGATAGGAAGTGACAAATGTCAGGGGAAATAGAACGCGTTGGTAAGACGTGAATTTCAAAAAAAAATTGTTCAATAAAATTTCAAGCAATTTCCAGGAGTTCGATGAAATTTATTTTTCACCCGCCTCATGTGATGTTTGAATTCCTGCAAGTGTCAACTCCACTTGTGTCTGAAATTTCCATTGAACTGTGTTTTTTTTTTAAATTTCCGGTCGTGCACTGTAAAATCGGAATTTTCGGCAGCTTTCGAGGAAAAAAAAAAATCGCGCGAACGTCATCAAATGTTTAAAAACAAATTTAAACACTTCATGAGACTTCTGTTTATTTTCAGTCCATAGAAAATTCAGAGTACATGTTCCACTCTCCATAGGCCACGGAAAGTTTAGCAGTTCAAAATTTAAAAGTCAATTACTTCATTCGCGCACGAAATAAATTGCGGCTATCAACATTTGTTGGCAATTTTCTCGTCAACGAAAAATGTCTCTCCATTGTCATCTCAGTCCCAGTGATTTATTTTAAATAAATAATCTTTTTTTTTTTTGCCTACGAAACGAAAAAAAAATTGTTTCCAATTTTTTTGCAATTATACGCGAATTAAAATCCGTTGGATTGTCGCGATTGGTAAATGAGAGGAAAAAATAGTTTTTCAATTCTAAAATAAATTATTATTTTAGGTATGAAATTTTATAAATTTATTTTTGATACACCCCCGCCACTGAAAATACCTAAAGCGACCTATGACATTTCAGGATTTCTGCCGCAACTTCTGTTAAATTCAAATGTACGACAAAAAAGTCAGGTCAAAGTGGAATTGATCAATTGACCACCTCATCTCATTTCACCACTTCACTATTAATTGGATTTACTGATAATCAACAAACTCAAACCCAATTCGCAACACCAATATCGGAAACTAGTTGACGATGTTCCCGCAATTCGCAAATATTTGCAACAAACAAACAGCAGCGTCTCTCCAAAAAAAACAGAATAAATAATAAATTAAAAACAGCGGATGATTAGTCTGCAAACTAATCAATTGAAAAATGTAAAAATAAAAAATTGAGAGAATCCCCTGAGAAGTGGAAAATAATTTTATTCTGCACTCAATTTTTTTTACCGATCACTTTCGTTATGCTAAAAAAAAAGCAGAATATGAAGCGGATGATAAGATTAAAAATGAATGAAAAAATAGATAACGACGAAAGTAAAAAAAATTAGTCGTTAAAATTCCAAAGAACATTAGAAAATCATTGAAACACTAAAATTATAAAATTTGATTTACAATTTTTTTCAGAGTGATTAGCCTCCAGAGAAGAAAGTAAATGGACAATTGTGTGTGCAAAAAATATTCCAATAAATGATGTTATTTAATTATTTAAAAAAATCTCAATTGAAGATCCTAAAATTTCAAAATATTTGTTTTTACTCACTAGCTCAATATTAATTTTTACCGATGATTAATAGTCCGTTAAAAATTAAGTACCGATGATTAATGGTCGGTTAAATTAAGGAGTGAAGTAAATAAACAAAAATGAATAGCAATAATTTTTTAAAAATGTGTCAAATCCCTCAAAATTCGAAAAAATATTTAAAAAAGTGATTTCAAGTACTGAAACATTGAAATTCGCTGGGCAATTTTTTCCTACGAATGCTTATTCGGTCAGAGAAGAAAGGTCTGCGCAAAAAATCCTGGAATAAATGATCCAAATCCAAAGGATGAATTATGACATTCGATAGGGCCCGGTATGTCTACGTGGGGTACATACGTATTACCCCCGCGACGTGAACAGTTTTCCCCTCACACGTTCATTCGCCCCACGTGATACCCGGCGAGAAGAGGCGGTGGCTCGGGTTCACCTAGTTCAGCCTAAAATATATATATATTCTCCCCGGTTCCTCCAGGGCGAGTGAGGCCATCGTGGAAGACTAATTGCTATGCTTACTTTCTCCTCGATCCTCTCCCCCTCGATCCTCTCCACCCCGATAAAAAAAGTGTTTAGACCCCATGACTCGTTCCGAATTTTCGATGAGTGAGTTGGTCTTTTCGTCGCTTTGTTTGAAAAGAATTTTTTTTCTACTGGGACGCCCTGTCAGCGGAGAAGTACTTGATCCCTGGGATTCTCCGGGTCACGATTGCCGATCCTTCAGAATTTTTTTTTCGAATTTTGTGATTCTCGAGGCGTCGGCAACGGCCGAGGTAAACCAGACTCGAGAGTTCGATTTTCTATTAAATTATTTATTTAAACTGCTGATGTCCCCATTTGCACTATCGATATATTACAATTATTGTCTTTATATATTTTTAAATCTGTCACATAAAATTTAAATGAAAAAAAAATAATGAGATTGTAGATTTATTTTTTTTAATTACTTTTTTTGTATTTGAATATTTTTTTCGGCACTTGTGGTCAAGTGCGTCTGTAAATTTTTCTCGCAGTATATATACTTTGCAAAACAATTATTTTTGCTGAATATTTATTTATTTGAATTGTTTCACTAAACCTCCCGCATCATAATTCAGAAAAAAAAATTATTATTTTAATAATAACTGTACGAATATAATAAAATAATGCTCGAGAGTCTATAATAAAAAAAAAATCGAGAATATCGAGGTCCTTCGGACGAATTCCAAGAAATAATTGGGGGGATTAAAACGAGAGTCGCAAATTTTTATTTATTTTTCTCCCTCACCTCGAATGGCAGAAAAATATGCAGAGGAAGAAATTAATGCAAACCTGAGGGTCTGCGTTCTAACGGGAAAAATAGAGTCTCATTATACGATTCTCCCTGCCGATTGCACCAGCCAGTCGTGTTCCCCCCTCCCTGTTTACCTCGTCCTCCTACCCCGAGGAAATAAAAAAAAAATTCCCACTCGTCCCTTTAAATGCCCGGTCAATAAGAAATGCGATATCAGTGGGAAAAAATTTTCCACAGGATTTCTACTGTTACTTTCCTTGCAATTGACTGAGTGAGACAGCTCAGACCCTCTCCACCCGACGCGATAAAACCTCCTCGAGTTTTTCCGATGGATGTTTGCTTAAAGGAGGTCCTCGGCTTGCCTCGGGTGGCGTTGGGCGGCTGAGGGTGTGGGTTGAGCTGGATGAGTGCAGTGGATTGAAGGGGAATGAGTATAGACTCACAATCGACTCGAGTCCACTGGAATAAATTCAGGAACAATGCGAGAAATCCGAGAAAATCCTCGGCCCTCCGGGGGGGGGGGGGGGGGGGGGAATTCGATAATGTGTACTTGAGTTTAATCCGTTTTAGGTGGCGAGAAATAGAGCTCATGATTATCAAATGTCTTCGGGGTTGATCGGTGAGCCGAGGAGGTGGCGATGCAGTTGAGAATAATTCCGGGCGTCCGGTGGATTCCCCCGGACACACTCGGCGGGCGAACTCATCTCAGGAGAATTCAAAGTAAATTTTTTTTCTCACACCAGATAAAATCAGTTCGAGTGCGAAAATAAATTACAAAATCGCGAGATCGAGGGCGGCATTCGGATAATTGACTGACATTGTTGTTAAGTTTAATCGCAATTTTTGGTTGTGAGGGAGAAATATTTTTAACTTCCCCATAGGAAGTTATTGGTTTCACCCCAAAAATAAAAATCGCTAATTTTGTGAAATGTCGACGTTTCATGACCAGGAGAAACCCCCCAGATGTTTTTTATCGAGTTGTATGTGTGTGTGTGTGTGTGTGTGAT